>SJYQ01094511.1:0-13461 GCA_006410935.1 Redunca redunca
TTGAGGATTTGTTCTGGGCTTCCAGCAGTATGAGGGGGTTGGGGCCCTTTCAGAAGTCTGAATAGATTTTCTGAGGGGGAAGGGGAGGAAGTGTGTCAATCAATAAAGGGCTCAGAACTCGTCCCTCCCCACAAAGCTGGGCTAGAGGAATCTGGAGAGGGGTGCTCCTCTGCTTTCCCTCCACTCTCTCCTCCTCCTCATCCTTCCCTTTGGGTTTTCCTTTCCTTTGCTCTGTCCTCCAGCTCTTCTCTCTGCTTCCCCTTGCCAGCTGCCAACCAGCCCTGTCTTGCTCATCCTCTTTCTTCCCTTCTCGCCTCTCCTTCCTGCTCCATCCAGCCCAGCTTTGGGGACACTATCCCCTGGGGAGAGGCAGAGGGAAAAAACATTTTCATGGTCCCCTCAATTCCTCTTTGTCATCCAGAGGCCCACTTTTCTCCTCCAAAGAAACACTTCAAATTCTTGATAGAATGTATCCTTGTTCTCAGTGAATATATGAAGAGGAGACTAATACTGGGGTACATAAAGGGTCAAACCTCCACCTTTATCATCTTTGGGCATTACATGTAGGGAGCAGTTTGGGGGCTGGGTTTTCTGGTGGTGGGAGGGGGAGAGCCAGGGTAGTGTGTCTGCTCTTGAGGAGCAGGAGGGAGGCAGTAGGAGACGCTGCTGGAGGGAGGCAGGGTTCCTCCTCCCTTGCAGTGCCCCATTCCCTGCGCCCCTCTCTGGACCTGACCTGAACCCTTCTTAACAAATTAATCATGAAGTCTCTGAGGAGAGACCTTGTCTTCAGAGAGGGGTCACTCCAGAGCCAAGCAGGATTGGGGTGCAGCCGGGCCTGTTCTAAGAATCATGTATTATTATAGGCCTTGCACGCCGTATGCTGTTTCCCTACTGCTCACCTGGGGCAATCACCAGCCTCCCACCCTCCTGGTTCCGCTGGCCGGGCTAGGAGGGGATGGGGGATGGGAGATGGGAGTCCCCAGGGGTCCTAGGAGATTCTTGTATATAGTAGGGTGGGACTGTTCTAAGTGATCTCTGAGCCTTGAGGCTCGGGAGTCCCATTCTTCCTGGATGGAGAGGGGGTGCAGGGATGGGGGCACAGAGGGGATTTCCTCCTCTCCTTCCTCCTGTTGTGAATTAACTCACCTCTCCTCAGCCTTCCCCTCCAGACCACCAGCCAGGGAGGGGAGCGGAAGGAGGTCACAGCCAGGAAAATTGGCCTGTGACAACTTCCCTCCTTCCCGCCAATGTGAGCCATCCTGAGATGTCTGTACAATAGAAACCAAACCAAATGGGCACCCCTCGGGCGCCGAGGGAGGGTGGGGAGGGGGGTGGGAAGATGGGATGTCTGTCTGTCGATCCCCTCCCCCTCTCCACTCTACCCACAAAGGCGGAAGACTGTTACACTAGAGGGGGGTGGGAAGATGGGATGTCTGTCTGTCGATCCCCTCCCCCTCTCCACTCTACCCACAAAGGCGGAAGACTGTTACACTAGGGGGCTCAGAAAATTCAATCCCACTCTTACTAATTGAGCCAAACCTAGAAACCAACACAAAACACATAGTGAGAGACAAAATAGAGGAGAGAAAGCATGAGAGGGAGCGAGATAGGCAACCAACACAGAGGAGAGAAAACAAAAATAGAAAAAAAAAGCAGTTCTTTATAATTTAATATTCTATTTTAATAAAGGCATTTATTACCGTATAAATGTAGCAAAGAACCTGGGCTAATATGAAAAAAAAAAGACTTTTTATTAGGTAATTTATTATATGAAAAGGATATTTTATTTTATGATAAAGTGATCCTTAAAAAAATAAAAAAACTTTAGAAGGTTTAGAATATATGTAGGGAGAGAAGAAGAAAAAAAAATACATTTGTATAAGTGATCCTTAAAAAAATAAAAAAACTTTAGAAGGTTTAGAATATATGTAGGGAGAGAAGAAGAAAAAAAAATACATTTGTATTCAGAGTTAAATCTTAAAAATGTTTTTAATATATGTTCTGGTTTACGTTCCTTTTTTCCCCCACGTTTTTTTGGGGAGGAATGTCGTTTGCTTTTCCGGGGGAGCATCCTGGGATGGCTTGTGGAGACGGGGGCTGGGGGAACCTGGTCCCTCTGGGGCCCCACAAGTAGACTGGATTCCACCCCCAAGGCTCCCCCTCCCTCTCCCCCTCCCCTTTGGGGGAGCCGGCAGAGCCAAACAAAGAAAGGGATTAAGGAGAAAGGAAGAAGCAGTAGGACTGAGGATCCTGGGGTGTCCCCCCCTTCCCCTGTCCAGTCCCAGGGGCGAGTAAGGTGGGGAAGTCCAGAACTGAGGCCTAGCAGGCCTTTGGGAACCCTCAGAGAGGTGTGAGATTTAAGAGAAATAGTTTTTTGTTTGTTTGTTTTTTTTAACCAAAAATGAGAGAGAGAAGAAAAACCGAGGGGTTTAAAAGAAAAGAATACTACAAAATAATAATAATAATTAATAATAATAATAATTCAAATTTATTTCATATAATCCTAGAGACAAAGAGAAAGAATTACTAGTTACTTAGTAGACGATATTCAGATAGCTTAAAAGTTTAGTAGCATTGAGGGCCCCTGGGTCCAGTAGAATGTATAAAAGTCATAATGAAAAGGAAAATAGAGGAGGGAAGTGGCTGAGTCCACCCTGAGGGCCTCCCCCCCCATCTTCAGATATCAGGGTGGAGCAGATTGCTAGTTACAGTTGGGAGCTTCCTTCCAGTCTGCTGGGGTTGATTCTAAGAATCCTTGGATTTTTAAATTATAGGACAAATAGATGAGGGGCTCAGTTCCCAGGGTCTTTGAAACCATGAACACTGATCATTTCAACCAGAGGAGGGCTGGGTTAGGGACAGCTGAGGTGGGAGAGCATGGTTGGCTCCCTGTCTTTGGGCAGCCCTTACTCCAAACATGTCCTCTTGGGGCTCTGAGAGGAAGAGGACTGCCCAGCTTCAACCCTCCAGAGACAACTTCTCCCAGGCCTAACTGAGGAAGTCCTACCTGAAGTATAGCTGCAATCCACTCTACCTCTGATTAATTCAAGAGCCTGGTAGGTCATTCCACCAACAGACACACACGCACACACTTCTTTCTCAGAGCTTCAAGGGGACTGGCGGGTATCTGTCCCCCATTCTTTTTCCTACTGCTTAGCTTCTGACCTCCATGGCAGCAGGTGAAAGAACGATCCCAACAATCAGTCTCCTTTAAAGCTGAACTGTGCTTTACAAATTTGCAGAAGTGCTTTATTATCTCTTAGATACCAAGAACTTGCCACCCACTGGGGTGGAATGGAGATGCTGTCCTTGAAGGCCTGGGAGAACTGGCCCCCAAGGGTACAGAGTCAGGGGGTGCAGCAGGGACTTTAGGTGACCCCAACCCTAACCATCTGTTCTAGTTCACTGCCATCTGTAAGAGTTCAGGTAGAGGTCATCTGCTGTACCCTGACCCTCCCCACAGAAAGTTGGGGAGCTTGGCTTTTGCTTGTGAGATATCAACTCGTTTTTTAAGCACTTGCCTTCTACCAACCCCCAGCTTGTAATCAGGTTGGTCCCCCTACCCTCGCTCCTGTCCAAAGGGGTGTAGAGACCTCTTGACTCTCGGCAAGAAGTTCCATGACACTAATGACTCTGTCATGCCCCTCCCTGGCCCTAGACCCCAAACATATCTCCTCCCAAATTTACTCTTCTCACCCCACCCAGGGACAGACTTTTCCCCTGCTCTTTTTGTCCTAGGAACCCTGCTAGTTTGGGAAGGTAGCGTCTGGGGTGGGGAGGGCTTCCTCTTCCCTGCTCGAGGGTGCGGGTGGGGTAGGGTGGGTGGGGGGAGACAGCCCTGGGGCAGGGGAATGGTCTCTCCACTGTAGAAAGTAGAGTAGGATTGTGGTCAGACTTAATTTGAGGCATCTAGTGAAGACACGTTACAAATCCACCAGGAAAACCATTTCAAAAGCAAAATAAAGGCGGGAAACGAAACGGACCCACGAATAATCAAGTCAAAGTGATGTTGCACAAAATGCAGAGAAACCAAGAAGGGGGAGGGTTAATGTATTAAATGTGCTATTAAGAACTTAATTTTATTAAAAGTATTATTACTTAAGGCTCAGGCTTCTTCTTGGCACGTTGGTTGGAACCACCTTAGGGTTGGTGGGGTTTTCTCTAGTGTCATTCTGGGTGACCTTGCTTACCTTGCATGAAGTGGATGGCTTCTATCTGTCTGCCCTCCACAGCTTCCTACTTGGGTTTCCAAGTACTCAACCCCTCTTTTCTCTCCATTTACCTCCTATTCCTTGGGGCACCAGGAGACCTCATTCAACCCTACCTTGCAGAACAGGGGAAGGCGAGGCAGGGCCACCTACACCTTGCTTGGAAAGCCAGCTTCTGGACTTGACGGAGAAAGGGCCCAGCTGAGAGCTCGACCCTCCCATGAATCCGCATGATTCAATCCATCCCTACACACCACATCTTCTCTTCAGGGTCAAGCAGAAACCTGGATGGAAGACTTAGGCCTTCCACCTCCCAGGCTTAAAATCCCTTCCCCAGCACACACAGCCTGGGCTGGCCCTGACTCCCCTTTTCTTAAACATCCCCCCCTGCCTCCTCCCCTCACCCCTGGCATTGGAGTGACCTCAGCTCTTGGCACCAGGGCCCAGGGCACCAGATGGTACCCGCTGATGGTTTCCTTTGTCTCTCCTTCCAGATACCCCCTCTCTGCCATGCTGTGCTCCCTCTTCCACCTGCCCTGGGGGTTGGCAGAGGGAAGGGCGGGCACCTCCCTCCCCCTTGGCACTGTCCCCAGACCACAAGACTCCAGAGACAGCTGGCCCTGGGGGGCAGTGGATACGGTGGGGGGCGGGATGAGGGGAGGGGAAGGGGAAGGACTCAGAGGAGGGCCCAGAGATGAAGGGGAGGCAGCAGGATGGTCAGGCTTGATATAAAACACAGCTTTATTGGAGGGCCCCGTAGTCTGTAAGGGGGGACCGATAATAGAGATCTGGGAGTGGGGAGGGGCACATGAAGACCTTAGAGCTCTGCAGGGCTGTGGACAGGGACTGGCCCCTCTGACATCTGGACCAACAGGGCAGAGAAAGCTCCTGGAGCTTGGCAGGGCTGGGGGCCACCGGAACACAGTGGGGGCAGGTCAGAG
Source organism: Redunca redunca (assembly GCA_006410935.1). NCBI lineage: Eukaryota > Metazoa > Chordata > Mammalia > Artiodactyla > Bovidae > Redunca > Redunca redunca. Next base: position 5,150 of record SJYQ01094511.1, read on the forward strand.
GCTGATGCAACAGGCCCTCTTCCCCCCAGGACCCAGCTCCTGCCCAGCTGGGCCGCTGCCCAGGGTGACGGCATTGGTCCGGGTGTTGTTCTGCCTCTGCTTGGACACCTTAGCGAAGATCTCTGTGAGGGCAGAGGGCGGTGATCAGGGCAGACGAAGATTAGGAGCCCACTCTTCCCATATATACTCTGTGTGCCCCCCTTTCTGAACACTGGGGTTTTGCTGGAAGGAAGAGGAGTTTGGGCACCTGGGTCCCGTCTACTTATGTGGGTGGAGTGGGACTAAGACTCAGCTCCCTGGGAGTGTGGCCTTCTGGTTCTTTCCCTAAGCTCCAGCTGACAGGGGTGGGGGTGTATGAGGGAGACTCTGAGGAGGCTGAGTGGGCCCACAGAGGGGATGAGGACTCAGCTGGGGCGGGCGAGGGCTGGGTGCCTGCGTTCCTCCCACAGCCCGCAGAAGCCTCAGGGGTGGGATGGCGGTGCCTGTCGAATGGAGGCAGGGGCTCTACCTCTGAGGACAGTCTCAAAGGCCAGCTCGACATTGGTGGAATCCAGGGCCGAGGTCTCCAAGAAGAGCAGCCCATTGTTTTCTGACAGAGAGGAAGCACACCGTTAGTAGTGAAGGGTCAAGACGATAATATTTACTTCACGTTTTACCATGTACGTTCGTTATGCACTAAACCCTTGGCATGTGTGGCTCATTTAAACGTACAAACAAGCTGGAAGGTAGGTCTGAATAGTATTCCTCTCTTTTAGAAGAGGAAACTGTAGCCCAGAAACAGAGAGAACCAACAATGAACTTGCTTTGTGTCCCACATCTAGTCACTCACCAAGAGACGTGGGCTAGGCCATGGGACCCCACAGCCTACACCCTTAACCCCTGTATCCTGCTGCCTCGAAACCCCAGAAAGCTCCTGGGCAAAGTGTGACAGGAGACAAAGAAAGCCATCTGCCACACTTGGGATCTCTGAGCATGGCGACGTGGGCTGCCTCGAAACCAGCTGTGAATAATTGCCCATAAAGACAGGGCAAATGGGGTGGGACATACCGAGGGACACAGGGTCACTGAGGGAAAGGGCAAGGAGATTCTGAGGCAGACAGAACGGAGGTAGGGGGACCCTGGGAAGGAAGTCCAGGCCAGAGCCCTACAGTGGGAGCGGGGGCTGAGCATTGGCAGAGCAGCCGGAGGGGTCCGGCTGGGTTGTGGTGGGCTCTCACCAGCAAACATGCGGGCTTCCTCAGTGGGCACCTCCCGGGACTGGCTGAGGTCACTTTTGTTACCAACGAGCATGACGACGATTGTGGCCTCGGCATGGTCGTAGAGCTCCTTCAGCCAGCGCTCCACCACAGCATAAGTCTGGTGCTTGGTTAGGTCAAACACCAGGAGGGCCCCCACAGCACCACGATAGTACCTGGGTCGGGGGTTAGTGGGGTGGACAGAGGCAAGGTCAGGGCCATCAAGCCCAACCTCAGAGCTGAGCTCTTAGGCCAAAAGCCAGAGATGAGCACCAGAGACAGAGAAATAGGAAAATTACAGTCCAGAGACCCAAAGCACACAGGGCAGCCCAGAGCTCCCGTGTCTGATGCTGAAGGCCCTCCAAGGATACTGGTCTTGGAGTCTCTGAAGACTCACCTCCCTTCTCCAAAACCACAGGCTCCCTCCTCCCTGCTAACCCCTCTGCTGCCTCTGGTCTTTGTTCTGATGTTAGCCACAGCTATCCATGGATGTATACCGGGCCTCTGGTTAAACTAGCTTCCTGGATGCCCAACACCCAAAACCTCCCTCACATAGCTCCTTGACCCCCAGCGCTTCTGTCTCATGGCCATCTTTCTAGAACTAGTTGAATCTCCCTGATCATCTGAGGCGCCCTTACTAAGCATCCAGTCTCACTCTTGGAAGTTTGATAGCGCTTCTTCAGACTGAAAGAAAGAAAGTGAAAGTGAAGTCGCTCAGTCGTGTCCGACTCTTAGCGACCCCATGGACTGCAGCCTCCCAGGCTCCTCCGTCCATGGGATTTTCCAGGCAAGAGTACTGGAGTGGGTTGCCATTTCCTTCTCCAGGGGATCTTCCCGACTCAGGTATTGAAGCCAGGTCTCCCGCATTGCAGGTAGACACTTTACTCTCTAAGCCACCAGGGAAGCCAGACTGGTGGTATATAATTATTCCCTTTGTACTGAGGCTTGTAAGAGTCAAATGACCAGTCCAAGAGTGATGAATATGCATAAACAAAGCCACAAAGCCCCCGACTCCTGCTTCCTGCACTCCCCCCACCACCACCCACACCCACACCCACACACACCATCTTTGGCCTGACACTGACTGGGAGACCCTCTGTGTCCAGTATCGAGAGGCTTATGTTCCTCTGTGTCCTCTGAGTTTTGTAAAGTGTGGTTATGGGGTCCAGCCTTTCACCTTGGAGTTAGATAGTGAAGGTTGCCAAGTCCAAAGCACTGCAGAAGTGAGGGGGGATACTCTCGATCCGAGAATATGTCCCCATCACAGCTGCACCCCAATTTCACCTGCTTGAAACACAAACTTCTTATCTAAAGAGGGATTAATGATAGCACCTTATTGCTGTGGTATTTGGAGGATTACATAAAATGCCCAGTGTAGAGTGTCTTGTACCTTCCCTGACACATACTAAAGAAAGTAAGTGGTGGTGATGACTCCTGTTTTGGGCGCTAGCAGTCAGTATCATTGCTTCCTGTCTCAGACTGTTCGTAGCTCAGAGTACTCGTGTCTCCTCCCCCGAGCCATGGTGGCCCCATGGTCCCATTCACGGAACTCCCTGCTGAGTCTCCTTGCCTCCTCCTCCGCTCCTCCTCCGATGGTACACCCTGACTTCCCCAGCACCCCAGCACCCCAGTACACCCCCAGCCCGGGGCTCACGCCGACGTGATGGCTCGGTACCGCTCCAGGCCAGCCGTGTCCCAGATCTGAGCCTTGATAGCGGCGGTGCCCAGCATGACAGTGCGGGTGGAGAACTCAACCCCGATGGTGGTGCGGCTGTCGTGGCTGAACTCATTGCGAGTGAATCGGGACAGCAGGTTGGTCTTCCCCACTCCTGACTCGCCGATCAGCACCACTGAAGGAGTGGAGAGATAAGGACTGAACTTGGAGGGTCTGCCCATCAGAAAAGACGAGTAGCCCAGAAAACTGAGGAGGAAGCCAGGTCTCCTGGCAAAGCCATGCACGCACACTCAGTCACGTCCCACTCTTTGCCACTCTATGGGCTGTAGACCGCCAGGTCCTCGGTCCATTGGATTCTCCAGGCAAGAACATTGGAGTGGGTTTCCGTGTCCCCCTCCAGGGGATCTTCCCGATCCAGGGATCTAACCTGCGTCTCCTGCATTGGCAGGTAGGTTCTTTACCACTAGAGCCACAGGAAGCCTGGCAGAGGCAAGGGTCTCCAACTCTACGTGATGCACCCACCCTGGGGCAGAAGGGATGAGAGTCTGAAACAGGCTGAGGGGCTTCAAGGGTTCTAGGCCTGGCCTGTTGTAACATGGTGGCAGAATCAGCCCATGACTTTGGTGAGGGAGTGATGTCTATGGGCTGTTTGTGGATAGTGGCGTTCAAGGGTTGCGAGGTAACAGGGAGGGTAGGGGGTTTGTGGGGGGGAATGCACATTTCTGGGCGAGAGGATATGAGAACATGCGCGTTTTTCTATGTATACAAGCTGGAAGGAGAAGTGGGCAGTTTGTGTGTGTGTTTGCGAGGGGAGCAGAGGTGGGAACAGCAATATGGGTGAGGAGAAAGTTTGGCAGCTGACACATCTCTGGGTGGGGGAAAGGTATGGGGGTATGTGTGCAAGAAATTAGGATCCTGTTATCCCCAAGAAGGGGCAGTCTTGTATGCTTAAGACCATGGAACTGGATATGGGACCAGTTATGCATGCCTTCAGCAACTTATTATTCTCTTTCTTATGAAAAAAATGGGAATAACAATTTTATCTGTAAGTTGTTGCAAGAAGTAAACAAGATATTGCCCAGGATATAGTGAGTATGCAAAACTGTTACTCTCATTATTGTTGCTGGTGAAAAGTGAAAGTGTTAGTCACTCAGTCGGGTTTGACTCTTTGTGACCCCATAGACTATACCTTGCCAGGCTCCTCTGTCCATGGGATTCTCCAGGCAAGAACCCTAGAGTGGGTAGTCATGCCCTCCTCCAGGGGTTCTTCCTGACCCAAGGATCAAACCTGGGTCTCCTGTGTCTCCTGCATTGCAGGTGGATTCTTTACCCACTGAGCCACCTGGGAAGCCCATTGTTGTTGGTAGACTGGTGCTTTTGCCTTTAGGTTTTCATGGACAAGTATACACCAGAGGGGCCATGAAGAGCCTTTGGGTTGAAGGGCAGGATCCAGGGCCCAGCCTTACCCACTGTGAGTGAGCTAGGGGCTGGCATTAAAGTGTAGGGGCTGATGTTAAATATAACCCATAATCCACTGGCCTGGAGCTACCCAGGGTGGTTCTGAAAAGGCGGGCTGGTGCCCCAGGCCTGGGCACTGCATAATCTGGGCCCTGGTCCCCACTCAGCCTCTGACTAGCTATGTGTCCCTAAACAAGTGGCTCATCTTTTCTGGGTCCCAGTTTCCCTGTTTATAAAATCTACAAAGGCTCACTCCAACTTCAAAAATTCCTTATTTGTGTAGGATAGGGAAGAGCTGGGAGCTGTATGGATGTGTGTAGGTAAGAGGATTTATGAACATGAGTGTGTGTGTGTATGTGTCTCTGCTGTTGGGAACCTCATTCCCATCTCATCCCTCCCACGAGGTGGACTCTGAGCCCTGAGTACTGACTGTGCGACCTTTTGAAAACTATTTGTTCTGTGTCTCATCCTCCTCTGAAAAATGGAGATACTAATGGTTAACGTTTATTGAGCCCCTCCAGTATGCCCGGTACCCTCCTGAACGTCTGAACTCATTTAATCCTCACAACAATGCCACAAGGCAAGTACCACTATTAGGGCCACCCCATGTTTACAGGGGGTGGGCGTTCAGTGACTTGCGCAGGATAAAAACATGAGCTGTGCTGCCCACATGAGCCTTCCAGGGAGGCCTCGCCCCCCGCCGCAGGGAGTCCAGGCAGCACCCAGCCTTCACTGTTCCTCCTTCAGCATCTGCTTCTGACATGGAAGCAGCCTCACCTGGGCTCATGCCTCTCCCTGGGCAGCCGCGCCCAGTGCGCAAGCGAGGAGAGGGGAAACCCAGAGCTGCTCGCCCGTGGTCGAGGCTTTGTGTTCCTGCCTTGCAGTGTGACTTCCCCCTCTGCCCGATCCTGGGTCCTTCCTCTTCCTTTCACTGCTGTTGAGCCACAGTAAACATCTCACACCCCAAGCTTCTCCGGGTCTGCTTCTAGTGAACCTAAATTGCAATAACTCCTAAATGGCGGGGCTGAGATCTGAACTCAGTATTGCCCCAGGCTACTGTGACCCCTTACCCTGTTTCCCTTCCTGGGAAAAATGCTGGGAGTACAGGTTTCCCAAGCCCTGGTCTCCTGAGAGTCCCAGCTCAAGGGAGGGTGGGGCTGAGGCTGGGAGGGTGGAGTGGCTGGACAGGGAATCCCATCGATGCCAGTCCACCCTGCCCTGAAGGAGGTGCGGAGGTGGGGGTAGGGAACACAAGACTGGCTAAACACAGGGGCGAGATAAAGGAGCTGGAAAGATACATGCAAACTTCCAGGGATAACCTAGTTAAACCCAGTTCCTGGTATCTGAGCCCACAGGGTCTGCCAAGGGACAGACTGAAAAGGCTATGGTGCTGGGAGTTCTCCAGATTCTATTAGACCCTGGTCCCGATTCATAATATCTTTCCTGTGTCTTCCTCCAGCCCTGTATGGTATAGATTTTTCTATCTCTCCTTTCCTGAACAGCTGCCCGGAAAGGTGACTTTCTTCCTTTTAAGTCTGCTTGTCCCTCCTTCTCAGGAGGGAATCCTCTCTGAAGTCTCACCTCCATCTCTTGTGCTGCAGTGGCTAACTCTTCCTAGGGACTGGGGCTTCCGTTAGGAGTCGGGCAGAAGAGCCGACTTGCACCATTAAGGAGTGATCAACATTATTATCTTCCGCAGAGCATTCTGGCAGCTCCAGGACTTTTGCTCCTGTAAAGAGATCCCACCCCCGCCCCACTCCTTAAGCTTACTTTCTGATCTGAAGGAATGATGAGCCCTAGGAGGGGGGCCCTGCTAATTGATTCAAAAACAGGAAGGGGCCCTCTGGCTCTGTTGTTCTCTTCCTGGGTCTCTCTCAGGTATTCCTCTTTCTTTATGGACCCCCGACTCACCCTTGAAGACAAAGTTATAATCTTCTTCGGCTCTGTTCCCCATCTTGGCTCCGCATGGAGGGCACAAGTGTCTTCGAGGGCAGAGGTGATGGGTCTACGCGTTGGCTCAATGCCCTCAACCCTCAGCTCTCAAGACACCTGGATCCGCCCTTCCTCTCATAGAGAGTAAGCCTTCTGCAGTGAGAGGGATCCAGGGGCCGACTTTAGGCTAGCCAGGGCCTAGGGAAGCTCAGTTCTGGCAGGTGGCAGAGCGGTAAGGAATCTGAGAGGAAGGAAGCTGAGAACAGGAAGAGTGAGCGGCTGGAGACCTGGAGCCCAGGTGGGTGGAGAGATGATGACGTCAGACAGGTTAGACAGGTTGGGTGTCTGCTCTCAGCCTGGGCTCTTGCAAGCAGGTGAGCAGGCTCAAGGGAGTGACAACGGGGACAGCTAGGACAGGGACAGGACCTTCGGAGAGCCAGCTGAGGACTAAATGTGCGTTGCTAGGCTCCTGGGACCTGTGGCTGGGGGGGCTCAGCCACTAGTGAGTGAGAAATAGTCCCTCAGGGAGCAAGAAACTACACAGCCTTCTGCTATTCCTTGGAGCCTAGTAGGAGCGGTAACTGGGGGCACCAGGGGAAGGGCTGTGGGGGGAGGGGCTGGGGTCATTCCACTGCAGGGCAGAGCTCTGGGAGGGGCATCTTAGATGCAGCAACTTCTACCCCTCCCTGACAGCCCAGGACTTGGGATGGGCAGTTTCTCAACCTGGGTGGAGCTGGGACTTGCAACCTACCAGCTTCCCTGGGATGAGTCCCTTCCTACATCACTGGGAAAGATCCAGCCTTGCTCTAAGGACACTGGATGAGGGGGGAGCCGGGGCAGAAACAGCTAGGTGCAGGGATGGGTCTGACTGTTGGGCCAGGACTTCTTAATTGTTTCTACTCTTTCCCCAGGACCTGAAGCTTCAGGGCAGATATTTCCTGTGTGCAAAGGACTTCCTGATCTGGAGAGGGGTCTGTATAAGCTTGTGAATGCCCAGAGAAGAGGGAAGGGGTGGCCCTCGTAGGCCACTAGGGGGCACTCCCCGAATCCCAAGCTTAGAAAAGGGGCCCCCCAAAGTTGGGACTGAAGGACACTAAACTCCCACAGCCTGTTCTCTCTTCTTCCAACATGACTCCCACCAGCCCACTGTTCCTCTTGGCTCACTCCCAAGGTTTTGCCAAGCAGGTGGGCAAGATTCTTCTCTGAGTGGCAGGGGCCTGGTGAAGTCACAGCACCGAACCGGCCAAGGGAGCCTAGGCACCTCTGCCAAAAACCGTGTGGTGGTTGGGGGTCACAGTGGTGTGGGAAGCATCCTAGCTGAACGCGAAGGGGATGATGCACAATCCCTGCTCCTTCCTCGATCCCCTGACCCCCCCCATCCAAGCAAATAGCCAAGACATGAGACAGCAGTTGAAGTTTATTCTTGGGAAGAACAAAGTCCCCCGGCTCCAACCCCCTGCAACAGTCCAGGAAGGTTTCCCCGGGGAGCCGTGCCCCACCACATGGTCATCTCACTCTTCTGAACCCCAGGCTCCACCAACGCCCATCATGATGCTGCTACCTGGGTGAGAGGCTCCTCCAAATACTGCACCAAGGCCTGGGCCTGTGGGAAAGGGAAGAGAAGGCCTGCCACTCGAGGCATCTTAAATTCAGGTCTACTCCTACCACTGAGCCCCCAGCCCCTAGCTGCTGCCTGTGAGCCCACCCTAGACGTTGACTGGGTGACATGAGAAAGACTCTGGGAAGATGGTGGGGATGGGAGTGGATACAGTGATGGAGCATGCAGGCTGAGCCCAGGGGTGTACAGGGATGGGCACATACACACCTTGGCCTTGAGCATTCCGAAGCCAACGGTCTCCTTGGCATACATGCACAGTAGAAGGTTGGCCACTCTCGTGATCGCTACACGGCCCTCCTGGGGGGGAAGGGGGTGATATCAGGGGATGTGATATCTGCTTGCACCCTTCACTCCTTCTTTTCCCAAGGGCTTCTCTTGAGATGGCCTGTATCTT
>SJYQ01094513.1:0-29864 GCA_006410935.1 Redunca redunca
GAACTAGATCCCACGTGCCACAACTAAGAGTTCGCATGCCACAACTAGAGATCCTGCACGCCCCTGCAGGCTGCAACTAAGACCTGGTGCAGCCAGATAAATAAATAAATATTTTTTTAAAAAAGAGAGAGAGATCTTCAAGGCCAGTGCCCAGGGCAATCACTGTCTGCTTGAGCGCTTGGTGGGGCATGGAGGACAGGGGGCTTTTTCCCATGCACATGCAGTCCTGACCTCTTGTTGTGGTTCCCTTTTCCTTCCAAACCTGAAGCCCCCTTAGGAGAAAGTGAGCTGTTACTCATGGGATGGAGCCCACGAAGGCACAGGGATGGACGACATCAGGCCGGCCCCGGGAAGGCTGGCGAGGAGCCTCCCTAAAGCCCACCAGCCACAACCCACCCAGACTCAGTTCTGAGCCTCAGAGCCCTGCGCTGCACCCTCTCAGGCTCTCACTTTTAACCTGATTGAACCAGGCTCCCCCTGATCCTGTGCTCCCAAATGCAGGCATCATGAACATTCACGTGGTTGTTCAGTCAGGAAACTTGGAGAAATTCTGACTCCCTCATCCTCGCCATGAATGTCTCGTCCAGGGCTATGGTCTGACTCTAACATATATCCAGAATCTATCCGTTGCCAGCAGTTTGGCTCCATCCCCATCTCCTCTCGCCTGGCTTCAGTTTTTGTTCCCTTTAATCCGCCCTCCATACCAGCCCTAAGGATCACAGGATCACTTTTAAAGGAGGAAGCTGGCTGCTTAAAGGCTTCCAAAGGCCCCCAGTCTGCTCTCGGTGGACTAGAATAGAAAGAGAACTTTGGTGGCCCTGCCTGGTCCTTCCAGCTGCATCTGCCTCGGCTCCCTCTCGCTCGCTCTGCAGACATTTAAGGATCAGAAAGTGTCGCTTAAGGATCCTGTAAGGTCTTCTTTCGGATCTTTAAATAAGCCGAGCTCAAGGCCACTTCCCACTGCCCTGCACATCTCCTAGTCCTCCTAGCCCTCCTTCCTCTTGGCGGGGCCACCTTCCCTGTGCCCTTCAGGCCCCAGCTCAAAGGCCACCCCTCTGACTGGCCTTCTGGGACCAGCCAGAAGAGGCACCACCTTCCAGGCCTTCTCCTCTCTCCCCACTCTTCCCGCAAGCTCTGACTCTAACCCGATGCCATCTGCTCATCGGTTCCTTGTTTCCCTGACTCCCTCAGAGACTACACCTCCATGAGAGGGGGACCGCATGTGTCAACCTCACTGCTTGCGCTGGGGCTGCTCCATCACAGGCCCTTAATTTGTTAACCCAACAAGCAAATCACTTTACCATGAAACAATAAGAGGGAGAGAACTTCAGGCCGGCCGTGGCCCCCATCTCTGCCCCCATCCAGCTTAGATATAGAACTGGGACGCCCTGTGTAGGCCAGCAGATGGGCAGTATCAACTCCAGGGGCCAGGCTGACTGAGACTTACGGGCACCATGGCTCTGTGGGGCAGCACCCAGCCCCAGGGGACGGCCCTGCCTGGAAGGTTCCACACCCACATCTGCAGACATGGTACCTGGAACTGAGCTAAACAGAGGAGGAAGGAAGAACCCCCAAACTCCTTCCAGATGCTGGAGCCGGAGAATGCCCTCACCGTGTGGCTCTGGCTGAGGCGACAGAGGCGTGGTCTGCAAGGCAGCCCCGGCTGTGCCAGGCTGGGTGAACACAGTTTGGCTTCAGCCTCAGCAGGAAGTGGGGGTACTTGGCAAAAGTCCTAATGAGCTTCCCAGCAGGGCAGAAAGGCTAGATGGCTGCTTCCTTGGTGTGGCAGCCTCTGGGGGAGCTGAGGAGGCTTAGGTGGATATGCATGTCTTTTTTGTGGTGCCAGAAGCAACTGAGATTGATGTTCTAGCACTTGCTATGGGCTTAACTCACCCTGAGTCAGTCTCCCCAGTGCAGGACCAGAGCCAGGGGCTGGTGCCCCAAACCAGCCTGCCCAGGAGAACCACACACAGAAACACAAAACCCGAAGTCCAGGTGGTTCAGTGGTAAAAGAATCCACCTGCCAGTGCAGGAGACCCAGGACATGCGGGTTCAATCCTTGGGTTGGGAAGATCCACTCGAAGAGGAAATGGCAACCCACTCTAGTATTCTTGCCTGGAGAACCCATGGACAGAGCAGCCTGGCGGGCTACAGTCCATAAGGCTGCAAAGAGTCGGACACAACTCAATAGGCACACACACACACACACAATGCTGGTGCCATTGTTTCCATGGAGAGAGTCTCTGCTTTCAAAGGCCTTTGTCCCTTAAATAGCCAAGCCCTTGCTTGCTCCTTCAAAGACGCATTTCATTTACACAAGCTCAGTCCGTAAGCAATTTTTTTCTTTAAGGAAGGTGCTGGACTGGGGCATGGGGGCTCCCTCTGGAAGAACACCCAAACGCCCAGGGGTGAGGCAGCCTACAGTCTCTCAACTCATGTCTTAGCACCTAGTAACTGCTCAAGAAAACACACCCATCTTTAGTAGTATGGTAAATAATAATGCTAAAGCTGAAACTCCAGTACTTTGGCCACCTCATGCGAAGAGTTGACTCATTGGAAAAGATCCTGATGCTGGGAGGGATTGGGGGCAGGAGGAGAAGGGGACAACAGAGAAAGAGGTGGCTGGATGGCATCACCGACTCAATGGATGTGAGTTTGAGTGAACTCCGGGAGCTGATGATGGACAGGGAGGCCTGGCGTGCTGTGATTCATGGGGTTGCAAAGAGTCAGACACGACTGAGCGACTGAACTGAACTGAACTGAAATAATAATGCAATTGTACATCTCCAAGCCTGGACGGGGGTCACTGCTCCTGTGTCGGGCATGTTCTGCCCGCCCGTCTGCTGGCCACCTCCCTCCTGAGTGACGAGGGTGACTGGACTCTTGTCCCGGGGCCGCATCACAGTCCAGTCCAGTGTCTACAACCAAAGAGCATGATGTGGGGGTCCCTCATGGGCTGGCGGTACCTCGGTGAGGCTCAGGGGAGGTCACTTCCACTTCTGTGTACTCCACGTCCAAGGTCAGAGGCTCTGCTCGAAAGAATCACAGCAGCCTGTGGTCAGACAGGGTCTCCTTGGGTTGGGGGCAGTGGGGCAGGGACTCAGGCCACATTAGAGGTTTCTGCTCATATGATCAAATTAATTGGTATTTTTTAACAGGGAAACCAGACACAGGGTTAATGCCACTCTAAGTGGGTGAGAACACTCTTGAGAGTCCCTTGGACTGCAAGGAGATCCAACCAGTCCATCCTAAAGGAGATCAGTCCTGGGTGTTCATTGGAAGGACTGATGCTGAGGCTGAAACTCCAATACTTTGGCCACCTGATGTGAAGAGCTGACTCATTGGAAAAGACCCTGATGCTGGGGGGGATTTGGGGCAGGAGGAGAAGGGGACGACAGAGGATGAGATGGCTGGATGGAATCATCTACTTGATGAGCCTGAGTTTGAGTGAACTCAAACTCAAACATCACCGGGAGTTGGTGATGGACAGTGAGGCCTGGCGTGCTGCAATTCATGGGGTTGCAAAGAGTTGGACACAACTGAGCAACTGAACTGAACTGAACTGAAGTGGGTGAAAAAACTCAGGCTGAGTGAGGTAGTGAGGAAGCCTGCTCTCCCAGGATGTGGAAGGACCCTCCGGGTCAGGTCCCACTGTTACCAAAGTGGGAAGACTTGCAGAGTAGATACAGAATCCAGCCAGCATGGGTCACAGCAGTTACCTCTAGAAGCCCTCTCCTTGACCACAGGCACAGAATGCTTTCTCCAAGACAGTGAGGATCTCAGGAAATGAGGAACGGGACCCCCAGCCTCAAAGTGCTTGAAGAGTGTGAGGCATACGCATAGGAAATCCAGTTACACCCAAAATGGAACTTCCTGATTTCAGAATGGACTACTAAACAAGTCAGGAAGCTCTCCCTTCTCTTGAATAGCAGAGGCATAGGGTGTTTTTTCCAATATAGAGTTACTGCAAATCATCACACTGTACACGTTAATCTATACAATGTTATATGACAAGTATATCTCAGTAAAGCTGGCAAAAAAAAAATAAAAGTGCTAAGAGGCTGGGGTGGGGAGAAATACACATAGTAGAAATGTTCTTTTTTTTCTTTAAGGATAATGGGTAGGTATTTATTGAATTGCTATTGTTTAAATGTTATACATGTTATCAACATTATTTTGTATCTACTAAATGTCTAATAAAAATGAAAAATACAAATAAAAAATAAAATAGCACTGCTGCTTACTTTTAAGACAAGTAACAACAGATACTAGATAGTGTCTTTGGAAAAACCAAGAACCATCTCTAAGAGAGGTGAGGAAACAGCCATGGGGTCTTAACAGTTCTAGTTATTTTCCTAGGCATCTTTGACATAAAAGCAAAGATTTCTAATTTTTAAAAAATTAGATAATTACCTTTATTTTCATTTAATGGCTTCATTGCATGGTTTCCAACATCTTCATTGAAACCTAGTTGAAAAACAGCAATCATTGTGAGAGACCGTGGAGTTCCTAGTTTTCTACATAAATTGTAAATGACTCAGTGCCACGAATAAGAGAAGTCCAAGCCAAATTCTTTAGTGTAGTTGGCAACCACAGTGTATCTGGGTTCTGAATACCCTCCCAGTGCCCCTGGGCCCCATCCAACCCACAGTGTGGGGTCTTTCTAAAACTGGTGTGATGTCCACATCGATTTATGAATGGTTCAAAATTCAGAATTGTTCACTAGAAGCAGTTTCAAAGGAAATTAAGCTTAATTCTAGAAGGGACGAGCCAGTGACAAGAAGCATGAAGGATACTGGTGAACTAACCCTTTCTATCTACAGAACTGGGTCCATGAGAACATGGTTTAAAGATACTACAATACCTCAGGCTGCCACCAGAGCATGGGAAAAATTCTTTGAATTTTTTTTTAACCAAGTTGTTCTTTATTGGAAAGAATTCTTATGAATGCTATAAATACTATCCCTGAAGAGCACATGGTTTTCCACTCCATGTCATTATGTATTTACTAATTACTATCATGATTACTGGGCTTCCCAGGTGATGCAGTGGTGAAGAATCCGCCTGCCAATGCAGGAGACGCAAGAGATGAGTTCGATCCCTTGGTCAGGAAGATCCCCTGGAGTTGGACATGGCAACCTACTCCAGTACTCCTACCTGGAAATTTCCATGGACAGAGGAACCTGGTGGGCTAAATCCCATAGGGTTGCAAAGAGTAGGACACAACTGAGTTATTGAGCACGTACACATGTTGTGATTGCTAACATATATTTATAAGCTAAAATAATCCATGCAGAGAAAAAGATAAGAATTGTAGTATTTCCTGCATTTTGGAAATTTGAGAGGAAATTCTATTTTAATATAAGTATCATATATTTGTACTTATGTATGTTAATCACTCAGTCGTGTCCACCTCTTTGCCACCCCCAGACTGTAGCCCACCAGGCTCCTCTGTCCATGGAATTCTCTGGGCAAGAATACTGGAGCAGGTAGCCATTACCTTCTCCAGGGGATCTTCCCAAACCAGGGATCAGACCTGCACTGCAGGCAGATTCTTTACTCTCTGAGCCACCAGGGAAGCCCATACTTATGTATACATAATACATATTACAAACAGAACCCACTTTATACCAGAAAGAGGTATTTTCTCTATATTATTGGATTACTTTTTGCTAAATATCCACCAAATTTTTCTGAATGGAGTTTTTCAAATGACATATTTGCTCTCTTCTCTTTATTGGCACATTACTTTTATTATGACAAATATTTTATTTTACTTTTTAAAAAGTTTGTGGTTCTGTACAATAGGAATTGCTCCTTTCTCAAAAGATTTCTCAAGACTTCCCTGTAAAGAGGGTATTCTAAAAATTTCTTATTTTGTGGGACACTGTTACAAAATTAAAAAAGAACATCAGTGTTCAACTTCCAAACCTATCTGGGACAGAACTCTTTGTGTGATGTAATCATGCCCTCCTCTGGGAAAGAGCCAGCACCCCTGCTAAGGGCTTGAATAATTTTCTCCAAGGTCTGATGGGATTAAAAACTCCCTGGGGCTTCCCTGGTGATCAGGTGGTTAAGAATCCACCTTGCAATGCAGGGGACACCAGTTCCATCTCTGGTCTGGGAGACGCTCCCGCATGCTGTGGGGCAGCTAAGCCCACGCAACCGCAGCTACTGAGCCCATGTTGAGCAGCTACTGGAGCCTGCACGCGCTATAGCCCACACTCCACAACAAGAGACACCACCACACGAAAAACCTGCACATCACAACTACACAGTAGCCCCCACTCTCCATAATGAAAGAAAGCTTGCACACAGTAATAAAGACCCCGTGCAGCCAGTAACAATTAACAAAAAAAAAGAAAAGAACTCCCAGGACTGGCTCCCAGTTGAGCTGACTCTCAAGCTTGCAATAAACCTCACAACTAAGTATTCTTTGATTGTACCACTTCTTTATTTTAAGTACATCTACTAATAGTGAGATCTTTAAATTTGCTTCCCATTGTGGCAAGTTTGAAATTGCCTTGTGCTTGCAAAAAATAATTTCATCTGAGATGTTTTACCAGTGCCTTCATTTCAGAGCTGGTTTCTATCTTACAAATGGAAAATGACTACACGTGGGCAGTGTCCGTGTTTGAAAAGAACTCACGTGGTTGTCCACAGATTGTAATTACTCCCCACCTTTGTTCCTTGGGATATTTAAAAGGTGGTGAAATTAGAACACTATGTTCTGCCTTTCTTCTGACATTTTTGTTTTGCTTCCTAGCCCACCACCCAATGAGTGATTAGATTAGGCGCCTCTGCCTGAAGCCAGAGTTTCCCGTTCAACCTCACCCTACCGCCCAGGGATTCTGCTTCTCAGGAGGATAAGAGATGGGGAGCAAGCTGGGAAAAAAATTGTTTTAATATAAATTTATTTTAATTGGAGGTTAATTACTTTACAAAAAAATTCTTAACAACTGCACAAAACCAAGACAGTACCATAATGTCTGTCGGCTTCAGTACTGGCATCTGACAATGTCTTCTCATTGTTGGAGTTCAGAAGTGGTACGGCTGGCCTTAAATTGAAATTTTAAAAAGGAAAAAGAAATAACATTTTTCTTGGCTCTAACTCCAAACTAACAACATAGTCAAAGAAAGAGCATGAGAAAAACCAGGAGGAGTTTTCTGCAATGAGGAAAATTTTACTCTCTTATTCGGAACTCATGCTTTCTTCAGTTCTATGATTATTGGACAAAAACCTTTTTGCCATTGAAATCAGTGTCCAGACCAAAGGATGCATAAACATGAGGAATACTTTATTGGGTGAATCCCATGTCGGGAGGGGATTCCTTATCCTGTGTTAATGTTTTCTCTCGAGAATAGACAGATAGTGTCCATATTTGGGGAGTTTAGATCTCAAGAACAGTAAGAATAGTACAACCATTGTTTAAGGAAACTCTATTTTGCCAATTAAGTTTAACAAATTTTAATTCCATCTACCACCATGATAATTTCATAAGGAAAAGTATAGAAAGGACATGATCTCGGAATAAAGCTTTACTTCTCCTGAAGGACAGTTGGCAGTCTTATACACCCACCCACCCGNCCCCTCCATAGCTCACACTCAAGGTCCTAAATTTTTTGTTTGTCAAGAACCACTGAAGACTTCCTAATGACAGAAATCCTTGCCAGATGAGTCTATCCATACCCACAGATCAGCCTCCCCTCTTCCAAAAGACACTGACCTGGACATCTCCACTGGCATCTGCTTGGCTTTAAAAGACAAAGAGAAGAACCAAAGTCAGAATAAAGAACCCACATCCACATCAGATGGGAACACTCATTTCAACCATATTGGACTTTTATTTTTTTTAAGACTGAACACCCATAAAAAGAGAGAACAGAGAGCCAAATATAGTCACAGTTTTTTAAAAAGGAAAACAAACAGATAAACAAAGCAGGTCTTCTCTTGGTCTTACACCGAGAGATTTCACATCATTTCCCATGAAATTGGACATTTCGACTATTTCAACCAGGAGCAACTTCCCTTTGTGGAATGTGGCAGAGAGGAAGATCATAGCACAGGAAACAGATGAGCCAGATAAATGAGCGACTATCTCTTTGCTCCAAGACCTTCCCCAAAGTAAAGGTTAAATCAGTCTCTGTGCTTTGAATCCCAAACTGGCCTGAGACAAAGGCCAGACTGACCCCAAGGAAGCAGTTTGTCCTGAAGACCATTTTCCCAGAGGGGCTGCCCCCTTCCTGCTTTGAAAAAACCCCGCCTCATCTCATCTGGTCCCTCCTGTCCCCGGCAGCAGCCCCAGGGGTCTCCAACAGAACCTGCCTTATCTCAAAAAAAAAAAAAAAAAAAAAAGTTGCAGGGCTTCCCTGGGGGGTCCAGTAGTAAAGAATCTGCCTGCCAATGCAGGGGAAGTGGGTTCGATCCCTGGTCCCAGAAGATTTCACATGCCTCGGGGGCAGCAAAGCCCGTGCGCCACACCTACTGAGCCTGTGCTCTAGAGCCCAGAAGCCGCAACTACCACCGCCGCTCACTCCAGAATCCCCGCTCCGCAACGGGAGAAACCACCGTAGTGAGAAGCCCGTGCGCTGCGACAAAGAGTAGCCCCCTCTCCCTGCAACTAGAGAGAGCCTGTGCAGCAATGAAGACCCAGCACAGCCAAAATAAACACAATTTGAAAAAAAATTATTTTTTTCTGCACAGACTTTACTGATGCCGCGCCCTTTTGCTTGAGTCTTGCTTAGGTGACTGATTCCTCAGTGTCAGTGGACAATCCTGGCTTCCCTTCTATGTATGGGTAACCCCAAGGACAGGGGAGAAATCATAGCACAACCAGAAGACTGACCAGGAGGAATTCAGTGTGTGGGGGTGGGGTGGGGAGGGTGTCTCCACTCATGCCCGACCCTACCAACTGCACGACTGCTGCTGCTACTAAGTCGTTGCAGTCATGTCCGACTCTGTGCGACCCCATAGACGGCAGCCTAGGTGTGGCCAAAGCCCCACACGAAGAGCTACTTCTGATCACACGTAGATGCAACATTCCCCCCAAATTCGTCTTTTCCTGGGAGCCCAACTCAGAAAGCAAAGGCTTTCACTCATGCCTGGCTAACTCCAAAGGGGAGAAGAAGCTCATACCCACCAAAGGCAGCATCTTTGGTTAGGAAGGTGACACCTCAGGAGGAAAACAAGTGTCATCAGCCACATGCCCTTGGCTCCCACTGGACCAAGCTTCCCATGAGGCTGAAGCCCATCACCTCCATGGCAGTTTCCCTGGCAGGGCAGCCTGGCAGGATGGAATGAAAGGACTATGCTCACCCTTGGCTTTCCTCAGAAAATAGTATCTGGCTCCAAGTACCAAGGTGGCAATGACCACTCCGATGACCACCACTGCGATGAGTCCTTTCTTCCAGGGAGCAAGATAGACTGGAAATGAAAAAAAAAGAAAAACATTTTTAAATATATATGTTTATCCCTCTGCCAGCAAGAAATAGTATAGCCTTAAGCAACAAATGGGCTTCCCTGGTGGCTCAGATGGTAAAGAATCCACGTGCAATGTGGTAGACCTGGGTTTGATCCCTAGGTTGGGAAGATCCCTGGAAAAGGGAACAGTTAACCACTCCGGTGTTCTGGCCTGGAGAATTCCATGGACTATTCAGTCCATAGGATTGCAAAGAGTCGGACACAACCAAGCAACTTTCACTTCACTTCACTTCACTTAAACAACAAATAAGACTATTTCTATATCCTTGTCACTCGTGTCTTTCACTGGGCATCTACCTCTGAGGGACTCTTATAGGCGCGGAAATGTTTTTTCTGCTATAGAGGCAGTGGTGACCTGAGGGGACCGTAGGACTGAAGAAGATGCTTTTTAAGCTGTCTGTTCACCCTCTTCCCTCTCTATACATCATCCTCTACCGCACAGGTGGGCCCCTCTAACCACATCTGTTCTGCATGACCCACTCCCCTCAACCATAGGCGGTCCACGGGTGGATGCTTGATCCAAGTTGGTGTCTGTGCACCAAGAAGTTTGTAATGAGGACTGTGTGAAATCCTTCTAATTCCTTATAGTAATCACTTCCTCTTTCATACTTAACTTGAGTGGACTTTTGTTCAGTTCAGTCGCTCAGTCGTGTCTGACTCTTTGCGACCCCATGAATCGCAGCACACCAGGCCTCCCTGTCCATCACCAACTCCCGGAGTGCACTCAGACTCACGTCCATCGAGTCGGTGATGCCATCCAGCCATCTCATCCTCTGTCGTCCCCTTCTCCTCCTGCCCCCAATCCCTCCCAGCATCAGGGTCTTTTCCAATGAGTCAACTCTTTGCATGAGGTGGCCAAAGTACTGTGGTGTTGGAGAAGACTCTTGAGAGTCCCTTGGACTGCAAAGAGATCTAACCAGCCCATTCTGAAGGAGATCAGCCCTGGGACTTCTGTTACCTGCCACCAAAGAGCCTGGTGGATGTTGGTCCCGTGGCCCACAGCAAGAAGCACTAAATTCCCAGCTATGTCCTCTTGGACGTACTTTCTGGCCTTGAGCTTGCAACTTACACTGTATTCTGCTGTTGGGACCTCTTACCTCTGACGGTCAGTGTGTTGCTTTGGATCACGTGTTTGGAAAGGTTGGCTCTGTTGGAGGCCGTGCAGTAATACTGTCCCTCGTGTTCCTTGCTGGCCGTGTCCTCGTGCCAAATGGCCTGGGTGGCATTTAAGGTTTCTTGGTAGAAGGGTTTGCTCTCCTTTCCTTTGTAAAACTTGTACGTGATAGGACTGGATCCTTCTCTCACGGAGCAGCGAAGCACAATGGGCTTCCCAGACTCCACCTCCTCCCTCAAGAGGATAGAGAGCTGGGCTTCATCCACTGGGGCTGGAAGGCAGGAAAAGGATTAGTGCTGAGCAGAGAAGTGGGCAAGGGGAGGAACATGACACGGCCGCGGGTCACGGCCAGCCTTCTGTAATCATGACTCAGACTTGGACTTTGCCCTTTACTTGAGTCTCTTGTGTTAGTTTTGCCATACATCAACCCCACATTCTTGATAGTTCCTCCTCCAATGAGCCCAGAAGGGCAGCAATGGACACCTGTCCTCACACGCTGATTAGACACAAGAGGCTAGGGATACCACACACACACCCCCGCCCCCGCTTCATTTACCACCTCAAGTATTGGGTTGGACTTAGACGTTATGGGAAAACTCGAACAAACCGTTTGGCCAATTCAGTATTACTGACCACTCAGCTTAACTATACAATTAGCTTATGTGTTCTGTTGGGGTCTACTCTGGGTGAGTTTGTATATGTGAGTGTGTGTGTGTGTGTGTGTGTGATTTCTCTCCCTCTGCTTAACTCAGATCCAGGGCATTTCCAGATCTTACGAGCAAATAACCTTGACACACTGCCGTCTCTAGCTCTTGTCCTATCTTTCTCCTCCTCTGAATGATCTAAACCAATTGCTTTCATGTCCTTATTTCCCACTTCCTTGTGAGCTTGGGAACCTGAATTCTGTCCCTCTGCTTCCGAAACTGCACTGCATTTTTGGTTTTGAAGAAACTCCAAGGTCACCTGATTCCCAACTAACTCATCCTCGAGTTTCCTGCAGATCAAATCCATGTTGGACGTTCTTCCTGTCTGTCTGTCCTTGGCCTCCCTACAGCTCTTACCTGTCACCCAGCCCTTCCTTTGGAATTCAGCTTCCCCTGGGCTCCTGTGAAGCCTCACTCTGATTCTCTTACCTCCTCGCCTGGCGCTTCCTTTTATTCATCAATTTTTGCTCCCTAAATTAGGACTTTCTGCAAAATCCAGTCCTCAGTTTGCCATCTCCCTTCTCATCTTTGGTGATTTCACCTACATGATAGCTTCTATTTGCACATCTAATGCATAAACACACAGCATAGAAAGCTTAGATACATAGTTCTAGTCCAGGTGACTCTCCTGAATTCCGTGTCTTGACTTTAACCTGTGCATTTCCACCAAGAAGCCCTGCCAGCCTCTCATTCCCAGCAGATCTGAGCAGAACTCACCTTCCTCCGATAGCCCCTTTTATCCCATGTTTAGCCACCAAAATTCTGAGCCTAAACTGTCTTCCCAAGTACATTACTATTAGTGGGAGAATGAACTGATCAGCAGACCAAGATCTGATTTATGAACCCCCCTCTTGTGAGTGCAGGGGTTGGCCAGGCCATGGAGCTGCTGATCCAACAAAAGGGAGCACCTGGCCTGGTGTGGGATGGCAGGAGTCGATCACAAGGAAGGCTCCTGAATGGTGCAGCCTGACCTGACAGCCTCTCTTCTTGTGAAGCACAAGGAGGTGGTGACAAGCCAGGCTTAGGAGCCAGACTGCCTGCCCAAAATTCCAGCATTACTGGCTACCAGCTGTTTATCTTAAGCCCTAGTTGCCTCATTGTAAAATAAGGATGATATGAATATGGCGCTTACATGGCTATTGTGAGTGTGAATGGGACAAATTTACTAACATAGTTCACACAGGGTTGGACATATGATCGGTGCTCATAAACATTAGCCACTAATATTGACCCAGTTTTTTTTTTAATTCATTTATTTTTGGTAGCACTGGGTTTTTGTTGCTGCATGCAGACTCTCTCTAGTTGTCGTGCAAGGGCTTCCCATTGAGGTGGCTTCTCTTGTTTTGGAGTGCAGACCCTAGAACATGTGGGCATCAGTACCTGTGGCCCATGGCCTAAGTTGCCCCGTGGCATGTGGAATCTTCCCAGACCAGGGATCCAACCTGCACTGGCACGTGGATTTTTAACCACTAGACCACAAGGGAAGTCCAATACTAACCTGCTGAAAACCAAGAGTTTCACATAGGCCTTTACATTAGCTTCTTAAAGCACTGTAAGGTTTAAAGCCCCACCCCTTCTAACTGATGGGACCAGCAGGTGAATCTTCCCAAGAGCCAATTCTCAGCATGCCCTCCTTCCTTCTTCTAGCTCTTCACTGCACACAGGACAAAGCCCCAGCTCCTCTGACTGGCAACTGATGCCCTAACGGTTAGGCTCAGTTACTCTACGAGTTTATATCCAATGACTCTCCATTCCCAACCTCACTTTCCAGTCATCCATCCCCAGCCTTTTGAACTGCCCCATGGAGCCGTTTGATCACCTATTTGACTAGGCTAGAGACCATCTTGAGCCCTCTCTGCCTACCCATCACTGAGCCTTAGTTCCTGGCCCAGCTCTTCCTACTCAAGCTAGATGATATTTTCATGCCCTTAATTCCTATTATCATCACTGTAAGGAGAGGTTTGCAGGAGAGTTAATAATGTGTTGCCTGGTAACATTTTTAAAATATTTATTTGCATTATTATTCAAATATGTTAAAATGTTTCTTCACTGTTTAATCAGGAGATACAAAGAATATGTCTACTTTTTTTTGTTATTATGACCTATGGCGTGAGGTGCTTATTAGCTACCAATGCTAATTTGAGAAGTATAGTTACTCAATGAAGTGAAGTGAAAGGCACTCAGTTGTGTCTGATTCTTGGTGATTCCATGGACCATACAGTCCATGGAATTCTCTAGGCCTGAATACTGCAGTGGGTAGCCTTTCCCTTCTCCAGGGGATCTTCCCAACCCAGGGATCAAACCTAGGCCTCCCACGTTGTTACTCTTAGGCTATACATTAATAGTAGGAGGAATCAGGGAGTCCCCTGACGGCTTAGAGATTAGGATTCTGGGTTTTCACTGCAGGGGACATGGGTTAAATCCCTGGCCGGGGAACTGAGATCCTGCCAGCCGACTAGTATGCCCCACCGAAAAAAATTATAGGCAGTATCACTATCCAACTCAAGATTCCACATGGCACATGTAGATAAGCAGTCCTTCAACAACAAGGAGGAAAAGGAAGCCTTAGTAAGCTTTTTACAACAAGATGCAGAACATCTCAGAGATGCAAGTAATGGCACTCCTAAGGCCTTCTGAAAGGTGCAAAACCAAGGCTCAAGGAAAATTATTCACCCCAGGACAGTGGTATATTTCTCTTGAGTATGAGAGTCCCAGTGACTATTAGCCTGCAGCTCTGACCGCTGAGATTTCCACACATGACAGAATTTGCCCTGCCAGGGGTCCAGCCTCCATGATAGAGAAGAACTCTGGTTGACATTTCCCAGAGAGGACTGTCGGTTCATCTAAAAAGGGACAAACGGGGACTTCCCTGCTGGCTCAGTGGTAAAGAATCCACCTGCCAACGCAGGATATGCAGGTTCGATCCCTGGTCCGGGAAGGTCTCACATGCTGCAGAGCAACCAAGCCCGTGTGCCACAACAATTGAGCCTGTGCCCTAGAGCCCAGGAGCTGCAGCTAACGCAGCCCAAGTGCCTAGAGCCCATGCTCTGAAACAAGAAGAGCCACCGCAATGAGAAGCCCACACACAGCCACAAAGGGCAGCTCCCACTCACCACAACTAGAGAAGAGGCACACAGCAGTGAAGACCCAGCACACCCCAAAATACATAAATAACACTATCAAAAGGAGCCGATGGAACTTCCCTGGTGATCCAGTGGCTAAGACTCTTTGCTCCCAATGCAGGCGGCCTGGGTTGGATCCCTGGTTGGGGAACTATCCCATATGCCACAACTAAAGATTCTACATGCTGCACGTAAGACCCAGCACAGCCAAATAAATAAATGGAAAGGAGCAAATGCTAAGGGAACCCCAAAGCACAACTTTTGTGCTTCCTCAAGTTGGGACAGTTTACTTATATTTCAACAGTTCCCTTGAAAGTTTCTGAAAATAGATGATGCCAGCCACACTGATAACCACCAGATATTTTCCAGCCCCAGTTACTTGGGCTTTGGTCCTGCTTAGCACGTGTCATGTTTATGGACTTTGCACAAGTACCATCCACTTCTCTTGTCCACTCCCAAACCTTTGAAAATGTGAACTAAAACCGCAGTCCCCCATGGATTCTTCTCACAGCTCAGAGACTTACCTATCACCTTAACTCGCAGAACTTCGCTGAACATCTTGCTGTGGGAATGGCAGTTATCTGCACTGCACCAGTATTCTACGTCTTTCGTGGGTTTATCTCGGAATATTGCAGGCTCATTTGAGCCCATGCTCTGATTCGCCACAGGCTTACTTGTGTTTGAAAGCTGATAAAAAATGGGCGCAGTTCCATTTATGGACTGACAACTGACTTCAATGGTCTGTCCTTTTATCACCTCAGACCTGGAGTCATGAGAAATACTGGGCTTGGAAAGCATTTCTAGAATGACAGAGAGAGAGAGAAAAAAAACAATCTGAAACAAGACATCCAGCCCAAGGTGTTCCTTCTGCAAACTCTGCGCTTGGCTTTCTCTATCATTGCTCTAATTTGAAATGCCTGCCTGGACCCAGAGATTGTCACACTTAGTGAAGTACGTCAGGCAGAGAAAGACAAATATCATATAATATTGCTTATATATGGGACCTTAAAAAATGGTACCAATGAACCTATTTATAACACAGAAAAAGATTCACAGATGTAGAAAACAAACTTATGGTTACCACAGGGGGAAGGGGGTGGGGAGTGGGAGGGATAAACTGGGAGACTTGGATTGATATAGACACACTACCATATATGAAAGAGGTAACTAATAAGGACCTATGGTATGGTACAAGGAACTCTATTCAGTACTCTGTAATGGCCTATATGGGAATAGAATATAAAAAAGAGTGCATATCTACTATGATTCACTTTGCTATATAGCTGAAACTAATGCAACATTGCAAATCAACTATATTCTGATAAAAAATTAACTTAAAAAATAATAAAATAAAATGCCTGCTGCCATATCTATCTTTAGGGGACTCCTTTAAGATTCTTGAGGAGGGAGAGGGAAAGAGAAGAATATAAACAAAAAAGGATGACACAAATTCAGGAAAAACATTATAACCTGCTACATATATGCTCATATTTTCGCATATCTTATGCACACACACATACACATTCATATCTCTTTCTTTGCATTGAGAAAGATAGAAGAAAAATGTTAAAAAATATATATAACAAGTATCCAACAATATATTTTAAAACAAATTCTCAGTGCCTCAGCCTCTCCTGATAGTTAAGTTTCATGCCTCAGAAACAAGAATTATACTAGGCCATTATTTAGAAATTAGCTTATTTATAAAGCTAATATGATGAAATGACCTCCTCACAAGAACTACAACAACACAAAGAATTACAATGGAATGACCCACATTTGTCTTGTATATTATTTCCTTATCCGGTAGATGACTGCTAAAATCCTGCTTCGGTTGAGACTAAAACCTTGGCTGGATTTACACTGAAGGCTCAACTGAAGGACCATGACTGTTGAATAAGAACAGTGGCAGTGACAGCTTGACATCCCACTTCTCAAAGTGTGGTCCAGGGCCCAGCAGCACCAGCATCTCCAAGAGGCTGGTTAAAGACACAAAACCTGACCCCAGTCTAACCTGTGCTGTAACCAGGTGTTTTGTGCACATTCAAGTCTGAGAAGCCAGGGTCTAAGTGGTCCAGATATCTACTTCTACCCAGTAGGGGGTCCCAACCAAGAGAAGAATCAAAAACTGGAACTTAGGGACTTCCCTGCCAGTCCAGTGGTTAAGACTCCAAGCTTCCACTGCAGAGGGTGAAGGCTCAATCCCTGGTTAGGGAACTAAGATCCCATTTACCAGGCGGTATGGCAAAAAAACCCTAAAATCTTAAAGCTTAGCGTTGACTAAGCAGTGTTTCCTCCCTGACCCTTTGGGTGAGCGCCTGTTCAAGCAGCAGAATCCTGTGGATTCGGAGACCACTTCATCAGCATGCAGCCATAACAAAGCCACAAATGTGACTTTTGCCAATGACATTGATCTTGATGCATCTCACCTGTACCCTCAGCAGAAATACCCACTTGCTGCTATTCAGCCTCTTGTTTTCACTCCTCTCTCCCCAAATCCCCGTCCCCCACCCCCTGGGTTTTTGTCCTGCCTCAGTCTGAACCATCTTCAGACTAGAGAAGGTGGTGGCTGGAGATAAATTCCCTTTCTCCCATTCAGTCCAGAGGCTCTCAGGGCCAGCGAGGACGACTCACCACACACAGTTATCTGGACTGTGTTGCTTCTCTTGACCACCCTGCCGACGCCCGCGACACAGGTGTATAACCCGCTGTCCCACTCTGCCACTCTCTTGCTGAAATTTTGAGTCTGCGACACAGTCATGCCTCCCTTCTGGATGGTGAAGTTGGCCGGAGGTGCTCCTGGGATGGAGCACCACAGGTTCAGATCTTCGCCCTGGTCCAGATGTGTGGCTGAAGACTCCAGCTTAGGCTTGGAAAACAGCTCTGAAAAGAACAGTGAGTGGGAATGGGGTGAGATGTTTGTGGGTACCAGCTCCCCAGCCCCCTGTATGGAGAGCACTGTGGCCCAGGTGCTTCTGGGAGAACCAGTTCCCCACTTCCTGCCCTAAGTTTCCCTTTGCTTCTCATGAACCTGATGATCACACAATTCACGAGCCAGGGTTCATTCTTCTCCTGGAATTCCAATGCAGGTTTGCCTCCCTCATTCACCCAATTTATCTTACAGACATGGATAGAGAACTTTGGCAATTTGTAATGTGGCAAGTAATGACTCAGGCATTCACTCGTTTATTCACCCACTCATTCATTTCATCCCACTAGTATTTATCTCAGGCCATCTCTGTGCTTGGCAGAGGAGAGGCAGCAGCAAAAAAAGAAACAGTCCTTTATAAAGTGCTTAAGTCTCATGGGCGACTCTTCAGAGTGTTTGCAGCAGAGCCTATAGGGGGGACATGGAACCTAGGCTTGAAGAATCAAGAGAAAACTCCTGGGGTAAGTTATCCAGGCAAAGATGGCAAGTATCACAGGAAGAGAAAATAACATATGGAAGGTCTGACAAGAGGTACAAGCACCTGAAAGTTCAGGCAGCCTGGGATGCTGTGGGAGAAGAAAACGAAGGCTTGCAGATCTTCAAGGAACTTGAGAATCACATTTTTAAAAGTGTGGATTATACCCTTGGGACAATGGGAGCCATGGATGGTCTGGGTCACGGGGATAGCTTCAGATGTGTTTTGTAGGGAGATCTCTGGAAGGAGAATGGATGGAGTTGGAGGGGCCCAGACTGGAAGCAGGAGGGAATGTAGTCTGGGCTTGAAGCAGAATGATGCTCTAGGGTTGGGGAGAAGCGGCAGCTTGCCCACCATTCCTCCAGCACTTCCCGTGGAGGAGCATGAAGATGCCACCTGAAGCCTCCCAAGGCCAAGTACTTGGTAAGTTTCCACATTCTATGCTACTGGAAGGAGTTATTAGCATCATAATGTAGGTTGGATGTCGAGAGTACTAAAGACTGTGGTTGACTTTCAAGAAGTTTCATTAATCTCCTAATACAAATATTCCCTGAACAATACCAGTATTTTATAATAATGGTAAATATTTGTTTTCAGCCACAGAGGAATTACTAATTAGCTACTTAACCTTTGTGGACTTGGCTCCTTCTTATAAGCAAATGTGCACTGATTCCATGGTTATGACCCTTGAAGCAGAAGGAAAAAGGAGCCGCTGGCACTTGAGACTATCTTTATATTGAGAAAGAGACGGAGATGTGAAATTTCCTCTAGAAAACCTCCTTAGGGGTTTGAGAATGCAATCAGGACTCAGGGGTCAAATTCTACCTTTGGCTCTAAATTTAGGATTTGATCTGCCATAGAGGTTTGGAAGTAAAAACCAACACTGTCATGGTCATCACTGACATCCCATGGATGGAAATGGAAGTCATTTCCATCATAATTATAATCAGTACATGGTGTCTTCTTAGTTTCCTTGATAGGGAATAAGATAACACTGTAAGTCAGGTGGTCTCCTAATAATTAATTCATTGAGGCACATTCCACCCCTCCTTCCTTCCATATAATGAACATCAACTTACCTCTTTTCAGATCACCATCAAAAGCTAGAGGTTAGGGGACTTCTCTGGTGATCCAGTGGCTAAGACTGTATGCTCCCAATACATGGGGCCTGGGTTCGATCCCTGGTCAGGGAACTAGATCCCACATGCCGCTACGAAGAGGGGCAACTAAAATCCAGCATGCCACAACTAAGACCAGGCACAGCCAAGTGAAATAAAATGAAATAAAACAAAGCTCTAGGTTAGGAGTAGGGAAAAAAAAAAGAAAGAAATTGACCTCCTTAAGGGCCTTGCAATCTCACTGGATGAATACCAAAAAAGTTAAAAAAAAAACAAAACACAAAGAAACCTCAGGAAGAATCTCACAGAAATGATTCCACACTAAAAAATAAGTAAACAAAAATGCAAAAAATACAAAACATCTTGCTGGGGTAGGTGGACAATGGTTTGGAATTAAGAATGAGATGTTGTTAGGGAATAATCTGTAAAGGAGTGATGTAAACAGAACTGCAGGACCATCACTCGGGTTAATAAGGATGTCTTTTGTTCACTCACTGAGCAAATATTTACTGAGTTCCTATAACGTGCCAGCCTCTGTGCTAAGTATCAATGTTGTCAGATGCATTGAGCCACAGACCTCCCAGAGCTCACCCAGGATGATGGAGACAGATGCTAAACCTTTATAGTGACTGTTGACCTGTAGATAGGAGAAGAGTGTGATGGGAAGTGAGGTGTGACCATGGGACTCTTCCAGGGAGGTTCCTAGAGGGAGATCTGGGGCTTGGTCTTTAAGGACAATAGAGGTCTTCCAGTGACCAAGCAGGAAGAATATTCCAGGCAGAGTCAGGTGAGATGTTTGGAAGGGGCTGGGGTCAAGGTGAAGGGGTGTGTGTGTGTGTGTGTGTGTGTGTGCAAGCATGTGTGTCTGTGTGTGTGTGTGCGTGCATGCATGCTCAGTCATGTCCAACTCTTTGCGAGCCCATGGACTGTAGCCTGCCAGTCTCCTCTGTCCATGGAATTTTCTAGGTAAGAATCCTGGAGTGGGTTGCCATGCCCTTCTCCGGGGGTTCTTCCTGACCCAGGGATGAAACCCACGTCTCTTTCATCTCCTGCATTGGCAGGCAGGTTATTTTTATTTTTATTTTTTTGACCAACTGAGCCACCAAGGAAGCCCATAAAGCCCAGGAATACTGAAGTCAAATAGGTGCTTCTCCTACAGGTTAGTTGAAGGATGAATTGGAGCAGAGATGCTTGGGGAACCCCTATGGCATCCTGCTGTGAGGGGTCAGAATGAGGGTGTGATTGTAGAGATGAGATGACAGGACAGAGTCAGGAGTCCTGGCAGCACCTGGATCTGAAAATGTGGACAGTGAGAGGTGATGGAAACCCACTTTCAACCCAAAGACAAATTACTAATTCAATGATCTTGATGTCCACAAAATTACTGTGAGCCTCCAACATCACTCTACAGAACCACTCATAGTGATGCTTGATAGCAACAGGGGAGTGGAGAAGTGGCTGCAGAAGTGGGCCTGGAGCCAGGTCCAAGGGCTTGCAGCACTTGAAGGTAGGGGAGTTGCCTGCCAGCCCTGGCACAGCTCTGGCAGCTCGACATGGAACAGGAGCACAGAGCATCAGACGGAGGGGATGGGAAGGGCCGGCCAAGCCTAACCCTGTGCTTTCTTGGGCCAGGGAGCCTCGCCTTCTGATTGACTCAGCGTAACTCAAACTTCTGATGTGGGATCAGCTACAACAATAGTATCTTGTGGTCCAAAGATGCCTCATGTTTCCCTAAAGTAACCTGGTCTGAGGGGTTGGAGTGCTGCTCTAAGCCCTGAAATTGCCCTTGTGTTTGCCACGTGGTCCCTGTTGCTCCCATGACCTTACAACCATCTCTTTAACAGAGTTGATCACTGCATCACATTCTCATCATCTATTTATGTCTGTGAAATTCTTCAAAGCTGCATAGGGCAGCTCCCTAGGTCCCCAGAGTTGCCCAGCACACAGAAGGTACTCAGTATATGTTGAACTGAGTACTGTTCTCTAATAAGATAATTATATTTTATCTAAAAAAATATCCCATCAAAATATTTGCCATTATCGATAATAAACTAAATAGCTAGCAGGAGCCAACCTGGTATAGACCAGCAGGATCCAACACCTGCCAGTCTCCTAGCTGGGTAGTTGGCAGCCTACCTATGATACTGGGGACTGTCGCTGTGACTGTATATTCTCTACTGACACAGAGGAGGCTTTCAGTAAATGAGCAAATGAATGATGAATGAATGAACACTTTCACTTGGGAACCAAAAAGTGCCGACTCTTTCTGCCTCTGGAACACTGTCACCCAATGCTCATCTGTTCATCCAGCAAATATGTATTGAAAGCCTGCTGTGTGCCAGGTACTGTTCAGCTGTTAGTGATATAGCGCCGGATAAAATAGATAATACCCTCACCACCTTAACATTCTAGTGCCTAAAGATATTCAATACACAGGGAGAGGTAGAGTACATTTTTTTTTTTCCTGGTAGAAGCTGTTTTGAAAAGTAAAGTCAGGTAGGGACTTCACTGGCCCTCCAGTGGTTAAGACCCTGCGCTTCTCGCAGCACTGTTTATAATAGCCAGGACATGGAAGCAACCTAGATGTCCATCAGCAGGTGAATGGATAAGAAAACTGCAGTACTTTTACATAATGGAATATCACTCAGCCATTAAAAAGAATACATTTGAATCAGTTCTAACGTGGTGGATGAAACTGGAGCCTATTATACAGAGTGAAGTAAGTCAGAAAGAAAAACACCAATATAGTATACTAACACATATATATGGAATTTAGAAAGATGGTAATGGTGAACCTATATGCGAGACAGCAAAAGAGACACAGATGTATAGAACAGTCTTTTGGACTCTGTGGGAGAAGGCGAGGATGGGATGATCTGAGAGAATAGCATTGAAACATGTATATTATCATATGTGAAACAGATCGCCAGCCCAGGTTCAACGCATGAGACAGGGTGCTCCGGGCTGGCACTGGGATGACCCTGAAGAATGGTATGGGGAGGGAGGTGGCAGGAGGGTTCAGGATGAGGAACACATGATGTACACCCATGGCTGATTCATGTCAATGTATGGCAAAAACCACCACAATATTGTAAAGTAAATTAGCCTCCATTTAAAAAAAAAAAAAAAAGACCCTGCACTTCTCCTGCAAGGAGCGTGGGTTCGATCCCTGGTCAGGGATCTCACCCGCAGCTGGGCAACTAAGCCCGTGCACTGCAGCTAGAGAAGACAGAGCGCAGCAGTGAAGACTTGTGTGTCTGTGCACGCTCTGTTGTGTCCAACTCCTTGCAACCCCATGGACTGTAGCCCACCAGGCTCCTCTGTCCACGCGATTCTCCAGGCCAGACTATTGGAGTGGGTTGCCGTTTCCTTCTCCGATGAAGACTTAGTACAGCCCCAAAATTAAACTAAATAAATAAATGAAAAGTAAAGCCAGGTAAAGAAGGAAGGTATCCAGGGGATCTTTCCAAGCACATGGGTTTGGAAATCTAACAGGCCAGTGGGTAACTCTTGCTCTGCCACTCAGCAATCCTGTAAGCATTAAGTGAGTGACCTGACTTCTCAGCTCCAGTTTCTACATCCATAAAGCCAGCATCATAATACCTACTTTATGGCATAATTATGAGCTTGAAATGAAAACGTATGTAAACCAGGCAGAGTATTCAACAAAGAGGAACTGTGACTATTATTTTTGAGTCTACCTCTGGGTGTAATTTGGAAGGACTGATGCTGAAGCTGAAACTCCAGTACTTTGGCCACCTCATGCGAAGAGTTGACTCATTGGAAAAGACTCTGATGCTGGGAGGGATTGGGGGCAGGAGGAAAAGGGGACGACAGAGGATGAGATGGCTGGAAGGCATCACCGACTCAATGGATGTGAGTTTGAGTGAACTCCGGGAGTTGGTGATGGACAGGGAGGCCTGGCGTGCTGCAATTCATGGGGTCACAAAGAATCACACAGGACTGAACTGAACTGAACGTTTTCTTGCTCCTGACCCTGTCTTAGGACCTCTACAGGGATGTAGAGATCTAGCACAGTACTTGGCACAAAGGGAAGAAAAATGTGACATAATAACAGAAACATCAGCTAACATTTGCTGAGTGCTTACTCTGTATGCAGCTCTGTAGGAAAAGTGATGGCATTTAGTCCTTATAACAGTCCTGCACTGCTATCATCACTCCAATGTCAGAACTGTGGCAAGGAGACGGTCAGTCACTCACTCAAGGTCGCAGATGTACTGAGTGGCCCGGCTGGGATCTGATGGCCCAACCTGCAGCCTCAAGCACCACAGCGGACTGCTGACTCGCTCTGCACTGACTCTCTCCCCATGAGCTCCACGGCCCTGCCTGAGCACACCCATTTGGACCGGCGGGAGCAGAAGAACCAGCTCTCACTGCCCAGTCCGGATTCCAGCACAGACACCTCGTGAGCCCTCCACATGCCAACACCCTCCAGCACCCCTACCTGTGATGTTGACCACGACGCTGCTGACTTTGGATATGCGGCTGGCCTCCACTTTGCACGTGTAGTTGCCGTTGTGCTCTGTCGTGGCCATCACGGAGTACACAGCCTCACTGCTGAGGCTGTTGTGGGCCACAATCTCCCGGTCTTTCTGGATGATGATTTCTGGGAATGACTGAGCCTGGTGCGTCACCTGAACGGTGCACTTGACCTGGAGGTCATCTCCTTCTGTGATCTTTCCCTCGGGAATGATGTGGAACTTGGGATTAGAGAAGGATTCTACGAGAAGAGGACAGGCTGGTTGGACTCAGGTTCAAATCTGGGTGAGGAGAAAAGGCACTTCCCTCCCCTTTTCTGTGCTTTTGGATACCAACCAGTTTTTCCTTATTAATTTAAAAAAATTTCAACCTTTCCTCTCAAAAACCTTCACCTAGGCTGCTCTGGTTCTCCCTCACTCTCGCTCACTCTTGCATCTTCAGCCTTCTTCTTAATTTCATTTCTCTAACTTTGAGCTTCCCAAAGGTCAAACCTACATCTCATCTGAAGGACATTTTTCAAATGACTTCTGAAGTAATCACAGCAATGGGAATCAGACCCTTCTCCTGCCCACCAAGGATTTTCTAGGTAACTCTCATACTATTTCATGGACTTCTGGCATTTCAGCTTAGATATTCCCTTGCTTTCCAAAGTTCAGCTTCATGCAAATGAATTTTTAAATAATGCCATATGCCCCTGCAAAGTGTTTTTTAGTCTATTCTATTTCTTTTTTAAAAATGCTGGTTGTGACTAACTAAATTGATTTCATGACTCAAGCAATTTGGAAAACACTGTTTTAATAAAATATGGGTCAGACATTAGGGTTCGGACATGGTGAGGGAAGTAGAGCCAGGCCTTTGCTTCCACCAAAACACCCAGCAGAGCGTAAGGGAGTATATACACCAATTACAGCCACGTAAAATACAGGTAAGGACATTAAAAAATGCCAAAAGTAAATTTAAAGTGACCTACTACTTTAATATTCGTTACCTTTTTTTTTTTACTGTAAAGTCGTTTAAATTCACAATCAAAAAACTATCACACACAAAAAAAGGAGTTTGTTTTCCTGAGTAAGAATCAAAAAAAGAGATGGCATCTTTTAGGACATTCAATAATACCCTCTGGGGTAGCGTGATAATAACTAAAGATTTTTTTCCTGACACCCAGACTCAATGTATCAGAGATCTAAATGCACAAGAGGGAAAAAAATTAAACCACAGAAACAGTAAAAGAAAACAGAGGTGCATTTTTTGCTTTAATAATCTTGGAGCATGGAAGAACTTTAGGTATGAATCACAAAACTGGATACTGTAAAAAAAAAAAAGATGCATAAATTGATACCATAAGGAAAAAAGATGCATAGCTTTGATTTTAACTAAAGACTGAAAGCTTTTTCATGGAAGTAAAAAATAAAGACAAGTAACAAACTGGGTAAAGTTTTGCATAGCACCTGACAAAGAGCTCATTCCTTTAATCTACAAAGGGCTCAAAGAAATCAATCAGAAGCAGTAAGCAAATATGGGCAAAGTGTATGTGAATAGGCAGGCATGAAGGGATGTAAAAGCATACATTTACAAATGTAAAAAGCGTACTCAACCTCACTAAAGACCAAAGAAATACAAATCACAGTAGTGATATGCCACTGTGCTTCAGTTATAATAGACTGTCAAAAATAACAAAAGTATTGGGAGCTGCCTGGCAGTCTAGTGGTTAACATTCGGTGCTTTCACTACTGTGGCCCAGGTTCAATCCCTGACTGAGGACTGAGATCCTGCAAGCTGCTCACAAGGCAGTCAATAAAAGAGAAAACATCAATAATATACTGTGTTGATGAGGATGTGGGAAAATGAACACTTTTGATGGAAATATTTATCCTTTTGGAGGAGCACGTTGGTGATATTTTTCAACACCGAAAATGCACAAAACATTTGAATCAAGAATTTGACACAGGGACTTCCCTGGTGGTCCAGTGGTTAAGAATCTGCCTGCTAAAGCAGGGGACGTGGGTTCGATCCCTGGTCCAGGAAGATTCCACGTGCCACAGAGCAACGAAGCCCGTGTGCCACAATTACCGAAGCCTAGAGCTCATGCTCTTCCCCAAGAGAAGCCACCCCAGTGAGAAGCCTGGCATCAGAACTAGAGTAGTCCCCTACACCCTGAAGCTCGAAAAACAGAGGCCCAGCACAGCCAAACATAAAGAAATAAACAATTCAACAAAAACAGAATTTGACACATAAAAAATGACAAACTACTCACGAAACTATAGAAGTTACAAGAATGTTCACTGCAAGATTGTCTTAAGAGCAAACAAATGGGGAAAAAATGCCTAAATGTCCACCAACACAAAATGAGGCTGGTGACTGTCCCCTTCTGAGACGGCCCCCACTCTGTCTATAGAGTGTGTTCCCTCCCTGAATAAAACCTTCTTTCACTTTCAGAAAATAAATTAATTTAAAAAACTAAAATGAAATGAGCATATGCTTACAACAGGATTCTGAGTTGTCACTAAAATGATAAAGATCTGTATTTCCTGGTATGGACAAAAGTACATCTATACTGTATTTGTTAAGAAAAAGTTATAAGATAGAATGTTTGACAGGTCTCTTTCTCTCTCTCTTTTTTCGGTAAAAACAAAAATAAATAAGTCAAAACTGTGTGTGCACATGATGAATGAGCAGAATAAGTCTAGAAGACCATACAAGGGACTTTCTCTAAGTGTTGATACTTAACTGTAAAGAATTGTCACTTTATATAGTACCACATTTTCTGAAAATTTAACCCACACCATGAACTACAATAAAAAAAATTTTGTATATACATAATACTATATATATACATATATACACATAATACTATACAGGAAATATATACACATACAATATAGCATTATGTACACACAATGGGCAAAAGTGAAGGTGCCAAAAGCAGAGGTTCATTTTTTTCTTAATTGTTGTTCTATTATTTTTTTGGCCACACCGCACGGCATGCAGGATCTTAGTTCCCTGACCAGGGATCGAACTCGTGTCCCCTGCATTGGACAAGCAGATTCCCAACATTGGACCACTAGGGAAGTCCCCTGAGGGTCACTTAGCAAGCTGTAGGGCTCCAATCCTGAATACACTTGAGGCTTTCTGAGGTAAACTGTTCCTTCCGCTGCCTTCTTCCTGCTTCACGCATGCTCCCCTCTCAGGTCACTGGGAGCTGCTGGGTGCCTGACCTGGAGCTCTGAGCTCTCTGTCCTGGACACTCAGACCCTGGCTCCCCTCTGCTGTAGCCTTTCTGTCCCGAGAGCACTTCTCAGGCCACCTCATCTGTTTCCTATTTGCCCAACGTCTCAGTGATGGAAGGATGGGTAGAAGGGGGAAATCCCTTGTCAAATACAGGAGGCAAAAGCTGAGGACCTGCCCCTCCTTTCCTCTGGATCCCCTCCAGAGCCCACTTCCTGATGTCTGATCCTCATGGTTTAAAGTCACAGTTCCCAAGCTGCAGATCACACAAGATATCGTTTCAGTGAGTTTCAGCCAGTGCTTTAAGAAATGGAAATAGAATAGAAAGAAAAATAACAAAATACATCATGTATGAAGGTTAAGAATTGTTTGGAAATATAAAAGTGTGTATAGTTAAATTGTGTCACAGACAAAAAGTTTGAAAAATATAAAGTGATTAAGAACAGTCTTGACAGAGAAGGAGAAATGTGGTATGATGACTCCTGTATGTGGATTCTGAAAAGAAACACAAATGAACTTACTTACAAAACAGGAACAGACTCACAGACTTAGAGAATGTTGCGGGAGGGTGGGGAAGGATGAGGGGAAGGGATCGTTAGGGAGTTTGGGATGGACATGTACACACTGCTGTATTTAAAATGGATAACCAACAAGGACCTACCATATAGCACATGGAACTCTGCTCAGTGTTTTGTGGACCAGAAGGGAGTTTGGGGGAGAATGGATACATGTATATGTATGGCTGAGTCCCTTCACTGTTCCCCTGAAACTATCACAGCACTTGTTAATCAGCTATACTCCAATACAAAATAATAATAATAAACAAAGAACAGTCTTGAGCTGCAAAAGCCTGAGCCCCTTTCCAATTCTGGGCTTTCTCCCCAGACCAGATCAGCAAACCAGGAAGAATGATAGAAAGGAGAGTAGGACTCTGACCCCGCACAGTGACCAGTTCACTCCTCATGGATCTGGAGGACTCCACGTTGGACCCGGAAAAGATCTTCGCTTGACATTGGAAAAATATGGCACGGTCTTGCTCCTCAACTGTGAATTCCAGTGTCACAAAATTCTGGTTCTGAGAGGTTTTTTCTCTTTTTTTCTTGGCACTCCTTATATTTAGTTCAAATTTTTCAATTGTGAAATGTACAGGAGCCTTTTCCTCTGGGACAGAACAGTTGACTACCACGACTCCACCTTCTATCACCTCCTTCTTGTCCAGCGTCACCCTGGGATCAGACACTCCTTTGGGGGAAGAGAAAGTTTATTAGTATGTTTCCTCCAGCAGCCAAGCCACCTGTCAGCCCAGTCACTGGGGTTGACCCATCTGATGGTTCTTTTGTTCCCAGAACCTCAGTGTTACCTACCAGGTAATTATTGAGTATGTATGTGCTGAGCACCATACCAGGTACTTTGGAAAAATATATAGACTATGTCTAAGATAGTCCAAGGAGTAGTGGCTGCGCCAGCGCAGGAGGGCCTAGAGGAGCTATTCCACGTTCAAGGTCAGGAGGGGCGGTGGTGAGGAGATACCCCTTGTCCAAGGTAAGGAGAAGCGGCTGCACTTTGCTGGAGCAGCTGTGAAGAGATACCCCACGTCCAAGGTAAGAGCAACCCAAGTAAGACAGTAGGTGTTGCAAGAGGACATCAGAGGGCAGACACACTGAAACCATAATCACAGAAAACCAGTCAATCTAATCACACAGACCACAGCCTGGTCTAACTCAATGAAACTAAGCCATGCCCGTGGGGCCACCCAAGACGGGCAGGTCATGGTGGAGAGGTCTGACAGAATGTGGTCCACTGGAGAAGGGAATGGCAAACCACTTCGGTATTCTTGCCTTGAGAACCCCATGAACAGTACGAAAAGGCAAAATGATAGAATACTGAAAGAGGAACTCCCCAGGTCAGTAGGTGCCCAATATGTTACTGGAAATCAGTGGAGAAATAACTCCAGAAAGAATGAAGGGATGGAGCCAAAGCAGAAATGATACCCAGTTGTGGATGTGACTGGTGATAGAAGCAAGGTCCGATGCTGTAAAGAGCAATATTGCGTGGGAAGCTGGAATGTCAGGTCCATGAATCAAGGCAAATTGGAAGTGGTCAAACAAGAGATGGCAAGAGTGAATGTCGACATTCTAGGAATCAGCGAACTAAAATGGACTGGAATGGGTGAATTTAACTCAGATGACCATTAAATCTACTACTTCGGGCAGGAATCCCTTAGAAGAAATGGAGTAGCCATCATAGTCAACAAAAGAGTCTGAAATGCAGTACTTGGATGCAATCTTAAAAACTACAGAATGATCTCTATTTGTCTCCAAGGCAAACTGTTCAATATCACAGTAATCCAAGTCTATGCCCCAACCAGTAATGCTGAAGAAGCTGAAGTTGAACGGTTCTATGAAGATCTACAAAACCTTTCAGAACTAACACCCAAAAAAAGATGTCCTTTTCATTATAGGGGACTGGAATGCAAAAGTAGGAAGTCAAGAAACAGCTGGAGTAACAGGCAAATTTGGCCTTGGAATACGGCATGAAGCAGGGCAAAGACTAATAGAGTTTTGCCAAGAAAATGCACTGGTCATAGCAAACACCCTCATCCAACAACACAAGAGAAGACTCTACACATGGACATCACCAGATGGTCAACACCAAAATCAGATTGATTATATTCTTTGCAGCCAAAGATGGAGAAGCTCTATACAGTCAACAAAAACAAGACCAGGAGCTGACTATGGCTCAGATCATGAACTCTTTATTGCCAGATTCAGACTTAAATTGAAGAAAGTAGGGAAAACCACTAGACCATTCAGGTATGACCTAAATCAAATCCATTATGATTATACAGTAGAAGTGAGAAATAGATTAAAGGGACTAGATCTGATGGATAGAGTGCCTGATGAACTATGGACTGAAGTTTGTGACATTGTACAGGAGACGGGGATCAAGACCATCCCCATGGAAAAGAAATGCAAAAAAGCAAAATGGATACTGGGGAGGCCTTGCAAATAGCTGTGAAAAGAAGAGAAGTGAAAAGCAAAGGAGAAAAGGAAAGATATAAGCATCTGAATGCAGAGTTCCAAAGAATAGCAAGAAGAGATAAGAAAGCCTTCTTTAGCGATCAATGCAAAGAAATAGAGGAAAACAACAGAATGGGAAAGACTAGAGATCTCTTCAAGAAAATTAGAGATACCAA
>SJYQ01094515.1:0-20451 GCA_006410935.1 Redunca redunca
GATTTCTGTCTTCATGGAGATCACTGTCTGGTGGGACTGACTGGCAATAAACACACAAAAAAACCCATTCGGGTCCTGGTCAGTGATCCAAAGACAACAAAACAGGGTGGCATATGGAAAGTTATGAGAAGGGGCTGCTTGAGATGTATGAGTGTCCTATAACTGCTGTAACAAAGGACCACAGGCTCAGCTTTTTAAATTATTTTTTGTTTGTGCTGGGTCTTCATAGCTGTGCCAGCCTTCTCTAGGTGTGGGGCGAGGCCTTATTGCCATGGCTCCTCTTGTTTCGGAGCCTGGGCTCTAGGGCCCATGGGCTTCAGTAGCTGTGGCACTCAGGCTCAGTGGTTGCAGCTCCAAGGCTCTAGAGCACAGGCTCAGTAGTTGTGGTGCTTAGGTTTAGTTGCCCCACAGTGTGTGGGATCTTCCAAGACCAGGGTGTCAAAACTGTGTCTCCTGAATCGGCAGGCGATTTCTATCCACTTTACCACCAGGGAAGTCCTTAAGCTCATTACTTAAAAACATTTATTAGAGTTTTGGAGATGAGAAGTCTGGAATGGGAATGGGCGGCAGGGCTGGTTCCTTCTGCAGGCTCCAGAAGAGAATCCATTTCCTTGTCTTTTCCAGCTTCCAGATGCTGCCAGAATTCCATGGCTGGTGGTCCTGCATCACTCTGATCTCTAACACCTTCTCTGTCACATCACCTTCTCTGTCTCCCTCTGACCTTCCTGCTTCCCATCAATAAGGACACTTGTGATTATCTTGCAGCCACCTGGATAATCCAGTATAACTCTACTTCATTTTCATTAACTCAATGAAAGATCCTCAAACGTTAAGGATCCTCAATTCTGTTAAGTCAATCACAGCTGCAAACCCCTTTTTGCCATGTAAGGTACCATATTCAAAGGTTCTGGGAGTAAGGACATGGATATCTTTGGGGGAGGGGTCTTTAGTCTTTGCCATAGCTGAGGTGGTCAGGGAAGGCTTCTTGGAGGAGGTGACCTTTGAATTGAGAGCCTTGAGTGAAATATACAGAGAAGTTCCTGGGCTGAGAAAAAGCCTTCAGAGCCTGGCTATGCAGCCCCCTCCTCAGATAAATCATCCCAGATAAACTTATGTCCACCTCCAGTAGGGCTCACATCTGGACAGCTTTTTTTAAAAATGTATTTATTTGGCTGCATCAGGTCTTAATTGTGCCATGAGGGATATTTGCTGCGTCATGTGGGATCTTTCCTTGTGGTGCAGGAATTCTCTTAATTGTGGTGCATGGGCTCAGTAGTTGCAGCACTTGGGTTTAGTTGCTCTGAGACATGTGGGATTTTAGTTCTCCCACCAGGGATGGAACCTATGTCCCCGCTGCATTGCAAGGCAGATTCTTAACCACTGGACCACCAGGGAAGTCTCTCTGGGCAGCTTTTGAGTAGGTGTGTGAAGCAAACTGCTGAGCTGAACAGGTCCCATCATTCCATCCCAGGCAGAATCCAGATCACCCCTACTCTGCCTCCCCTAGCCCTGTCTCTTCCTCTGGTCCACCCCTGATCCCACGTGTGGGAGTGGGGACTCATTGTGTGTGTGTCCTGATCTGTTTCTCCTCCCTGGGTCTCACGTGGATCTGTTGAAGGAAGGAAGAGTCCCAATTCTAGTGACACTGATCCTTTCTAATTAAACAATGAAAAAATCTCATATTCACAGCATTCTCAAAGCATTGCACTCTGTCAAAGGAAGGAGGGAACACATTCCCATTTCACAGATTGACAAACTGAGGCTCAGAGAGGCAAAGTCACTTGTCCAAGATAGACCAGCAACTCAACTGTGGTGAACCCAGGCTGGATAGGTCCCATCCACCCTTAGGTGGATGTCAAGGGCATGGCCCCTCTTCAGGAGTGCAGGGAGCCCCAGCTACTTGCCCAGGGTCATGGAGGCAGCAGCAGGGAGACTCCAGGCACTCCATTCCCCGTAGTCGGTGAGGTCCTGAGCGGCCACCTGGATGCAGTACTTGGCTTGAGGCCTCACAGCCTTGAGGGTGAAGGATGTGGCTTCAATTGGCCCCACCTGAGAGCAGAAGCAAGGCTGGATCAGTGGGAATGAGGATACTCTGTGAGCAAGCCTTCTGTCCCCCTGCTCAGGCTGTTGCTCTGGGACTCAGGCACCAATATCCATTCTAAACAGCATGCCCTCTGCAGCCCCCTCCACGCCTTTGGCTACCTTCAACATCCTGCTGAGCAGGGAAAGACTATCCCTCCAGGGTCAGGCAGTTCTTGGTCAACCAGGAGCATGCCTTTCATATACAAACCAACCCACCCTGAGTCCACACCCCCACCAATCTCTTTCTCCATCACTCACTCCTGTTCATGGCTGAGTGATGTTCCCATGAATGGACGGACCACACATTGTGGATCCATCATCTGTTGAGGGCCCTGACATCGTCTCCTCCTTTTGGCCATTGTAAGTAATGCTGCTGTGAACATTCATGTACAAGTATTTGTTCAAGATCCTGTTTTTGATTTTTTCAGGTGGATGCTCAGGAGTGGAACTGCTGGGCTGCCTTTTTAAAGAAATGCTTATTTATTTTGGCTGTGCTGGATCTTAGTTAGAGCATGCAAACTCTTAATTGCAGCATGTGGGATCTAGTTCCCTGACCAGGGATTGAACCCTGGGCCCCCTGCACTGGGAGCTCAGAGTCTTAGCTACTGGATCACCAGGGAAGTCCCTGGGCTGCCTTTATGTCACACACCAGCACCCTAAGCTGTGACCAAGACCCCAGTGCACATTTACACATGCTCTTCCCTCTATCCAGGAACTACCATCTTTGTCCTCACCTGACGGAAGCGGGCAGCCCCGTGACGCTTGTAGCGGATCCGGTACTTGAGGGAGAAGATCTCTGGGAAGGGCCAGGTCCGGGGGGGCTCCCATTGCACCCACAGCCGCTGCCCAGGGAGGGGGCTCAGGCGCACGCCTTCTGGAGGGTCCGGTTTGACTGATGGACAAGCAGGAGGCAGGGTCAGCAGAGGGGACATTCATTCATTCATTCAACCAAACGACAAATATTATTGAGTGCATGGCGATGTTCTGGACGTTGGGACACAGTAGCCCTGTCCTCTTGGAGCCCAGTCAGTCCCTTCAGGCAGAAGACAACGGACAAGAGGCAAATCTGAAGGTCATAAGGAGGAAGGAAGAGAGTTCAGGAGTGCAGGGAGGGGAGTGGGCTGCAATATTCTTTGAGACACAATTTACACACCAGAGAACTCACTCTAATTTTAAAGTGTACAGTTGTCGTTTTTGTATATTCAGAGTGTTGTGTAACTATCACCACTGTTTTAACCCAGAACATTCCATCACCCCCCAAAGAAACTCTGACCATATTAGCAGTCACCCTCCATTCCTCACTCCCTAGACCCTGACAACCAGGAACCCACTCTCTGTGTCTGTGGATCGGCTTGTTCTGGACGTTTCGCATCAGTGGAATCACACCCTGTGTGTCCTTCTGTGTCTGCTTCTCTTACTGAGCATCGTGTTCTCAGGGTCTGTCCACATGGTAGTGAGTGTCTGGGCTTCTCTGCTTCTTATGGCTGAATAATATTCCAGGGTGTGGATGGACACATTTTGAGAACCCATTCATCAGTTAATGAGCATTTGTGTTGCTTCTGCTCTACGGATAATGCTGCTATGAACATTCATATACAAGTTTTTGTGCTTTCGTATCTTTTAGATATATACCTAGGACTGGAATTTCTGGATTACTTGGTAATTTATGTTTAACTCTTTGAGAGTCTGCAGACTGTTTTCTAGCAACCACTAACAATGTGTGATGGTTTGCAATTTTTTTTTTTATATAATTTTATTTTATCCATTTATTGTTTGGTTGCATTTGGTCTTCACTGTTGCACAAGAGGGCTACTCTCTAGCGTGCGGGGCCTTATCTACCCTGCAGTATGTGGAATCTTCCCAGACCAGGGGTCAAACCCATGTCCCCTGCATTGGTAAGCAGATTCTTAACCACTGGACCACTAGGGAAGTCCGATGGTTTGCAATTTAAAAAAAAATGCTCAGGGGAGGATTCACTGAGGAGATGACATCTGAGTTGAGGCCTATAGGAGGTGAGGGAATAAATGCAGATCTGGGGAGAAAGAGCTGTCTACGCAGAGGGCACAGCATGTGCAACAGCCCTGGGGCAGGACTGTACCTGACATGCCGGAGGAACAGTGAGGAGGCCCATGTGGCTGGAGCAGAGTGAGCAAAGAGGAGAGGGGGAGGAGAGAAGAACAGGGAGGGGATGGGGAAGGTCGTGCAGGGCACTGTGGGCCATGAGCAGGACTTGGGCTTTCACCCGCAGGGAGGTGGGAGCCCTGGAGGGCTGTGAGCAGTGCAAGGATGGGGCCTGACTGTAGTGCTCACAGGTGCCCTCTCGTGGCTGCCTCAGGAAGCACAGATGGATGTGAGGGCAGGAGTGAGGGAAGGACCGAGATCGGCCACATGGGTCCAGGTGGGCGATGATGAAGCCTGGACCAAGTAGGGGCTCCGGAGAGGGAGAGGTGGGCTGATTCTTGGTCAACTGTGAAAGTGGATCCCACCAAATCCGTATGGATAGACGGGATCTCATCCTGACAGGTGGGAGGTGAGCCTGTTGTCGGGGAGGAGTAGGAGGAAGGTGGGGGGCCCTCCACACCCCCATCTCGACCCCCACTCACTGATGTGCTCTGGGACAAAGGGCATGAAGCTGCTGCTGACACCGCCAGGGTGGACAGCTGTGATGTTGAGTACATAGGGCACCATGGAGAACATCTGGACGTCAGGGATGACACAGCTGGTGGCTTCCGGTGTCGGCTGGAGGCAGGGCCAGCTTTCCCCATGGGCTGCCACGCCGAGCCTGTACATGGAAGGGGTGCTGTGAGGATCCTAGCACTTCCTGCTGGCCCATCTGTGCCCTGACCCCACGTGAGGACAGCAGGTCCCGGTCTTGGCTGTGTGACCCTAGGGGGTCCCTCAACCCAACATCACAGAACTTGGGTGACCCAGGGTTGGAGGGAATACCCCACTGGAAGGTGCTAGGGTCTACGCTGTAAAGCTTTCTAGAATGTCAACATTCCAGCCTTGGAATGCCAACATTCCCAGGTCTATGATTCACAGATTCTGGACTCTGGAATAATGATTCCAATTCTCTTGAGTTCTGACACCCTTAGATTTCAGCCTCTAGAGTTTGGAGTTCAGCACCACCCACAGAACCTTCCACAGCATCCAAAATGTTCTGCTTCTGCAGTGTGGATGTGAAGTGCAGCCAGTGCAACTGAGTGGGACTTTTATTTTATCTAATCTACGTGTTTCCCTGGTGGCTCAGATAATAAAGAATCTGCCTATTATGCAGGAGACCTGTGTTCTATTGCTGGGTAGGGAGGACCTCCTGGAGAAGGAAATGATAACCCACTCCAGTATTCTTGCCTGGGAAATGCCATGGATAGAGGAGCTTGGAGGGCTGCAGTTCCTGGGGTCCAAAGAATCGGCTACAACTGAGTGACTAACACTTTCTGCTTTCTTTCTAATCTACATGAAGTTTCTAGTTATCAGAAAGCTTGAGAAAGTTTCTCAGAACAACTCAGGTGTATGAATCTACTTTCCCAAACACAGATGTTATGAAATCTAA
Organism: Redunca redunca; assembly: GCA_006410935.1. Classification (NCBI taxonomy): domain Eukaryota; kingdom Metazoa; phylum Chordata; class Mammalia; order Artiodactyla; family Bovidae; genus Redunca; species Redunca redunca. The sequence continues at coordinate 5,636 of SJYQ01094515.1, forward strand.
TTAGAGATCAATATTTTCCAGTGAACATTTAGCATCTGAATTGAAATGTGATATATATACATAAAGCATCAATGGAATTTCCATGACTTAGTATAACAGGACTGAATGTACAATATCTCATTAATTTTTAAGGTTTTGAAGACATGTTGAAACAATACTTTGGGTAATCCTATTCATGATAAATCAATTTCTAGTATAAATGGAGAAGGAAATGGCAACCCACTCCATTATTGGCTGGAAAATCCCATGGACACAGGAGCCTGGCAGGCTACAGTCTATGGGGTTGCAAAAACTCAGATATGACTGAGTGACTGAATGTGCATTATTAGTATAAATTTAAATATATGAACTCTATATAAGCGTGTTAAAGCACATTACATTCAATCATATTAAATGGTACATATTTGGAATATTTGAAAATATTAAAACCAGTATCACCATTTTGTTTTTAAATTTTTCAAATAGGGCTTCTAGGAAATTTTACCCTCCACACATGGCTGACAATATGTATTCTAGGGAGTATATTTCTAAGGGTTGGTGCTGCTCTAGAATTTCGAGTGTTCAGGTTCTCGCTAAGTGTTCAGCTACCCTGATCCTAGGGGGTCAACCCAGTTTTAGTCCCCATGAAGCCCTCCAGGCTCTCTGACCTGTACGTGGCAATGAATGATGTGGGCCTGGTGGAGTTCGGAGGAACGGGCGGCAGGGTCCAGGAGCAGTCCACGGCGACCGGGTACCTGGAGGCCTGGCACCGCACCCTGGGCTGGGAGGAAGCTACTGGGTGGCCCGGAGAGAGAGGGAGAGTGTGAGCTTCTCGTTCACTGGAACTGTCAAAGCCTTACTGTGGCTCACCAGCCCCCATCTTGCTACCAGCCAGTGCTGGGCACACAGCAGGTGCCTAATAAAGGTTTGTAGAATGAATGAGTACATGAATGAAAGGCATTCACATCATATCCCATCCCTTGATACAACCTGCCAAAGCAGGAACTATTACTATTAGCCCATTTTTCAGATGGGAAAACTGAGGTTGAAGGAGCCACAGAGGGGACCTGGGGGTGGTAGGGACTTCTGGTGGGAGGGAGATGCTTTACTAAACCCCCTCTTTATGATAGTTTTGTTTTGAATCACATGAAGTGAATGAATACAATTAAAATGTCTCTCTCTCCCAGCCTCCCTCCCTCCAGGCTGTGGCTGCCACTTCCTGGTCCCCTTGGGGTAGGACTTGCCTCTTTGTGCCTCAGTTTCCCCCACCTATGCAATGGGATAGTAACTCTCTCCAACCAGTGGGCATACAGAAGGCGTGTGGGCTCCCAGCCCACCCAGAATATTCCACAGCATACCAATCCAGTCCTCACAGTGTCCCTCTGCCAGGACTCCCTCCAGCCCCTGGGGTCCACACATACCTTCTCTCTTGAGACAGAGTGAGCAGCCCACCCAGAGGCTGACGGCAAAGGCCAGGACGAGTCTCAGGGCCATGGCTCCGGCAGGCTCTACGCTCAGGGGCTGGGGCCCGGAGCACCCTCAGGGAGGCAGGGGACTCGGGTCCCACCCAGGGGAAAGCCCAGCCCCCTTTGGAGGCCCCCTACTTCCCCTTCCCTGTCTGACTCACCGCCCAGTTCCTGGGGCCCTGGAGGAGGAGCCCCCAGTCCCTTCTCCGGCCACCCCCAGTTTCGGGTGCGGAAGGCCCCAAAAGTGGGGGCAGAGAGAGGAGGCCACAGAAGGGAGAAGTGGTGACCCCATGGCCTTTCCCAGCAGAGCCTTCCTTCCGGCTTCAGCGAGGAGGGGGAGCCCCCGGGGAGGGCGGTGATGACATCGAGAGAGAGACAACAGAGAGGCGGGATGGGGGGCCACTAAGCAAGACAGACTGACAGGCCCGGGTGACGTTGGATCACTCATCAACCACGGAGATGGGGACCCCGCCCCCCGCCAGCCTCACTCCATGCTCCAGGCCACGGAGAGGCAGACACCCAGGTCTTTGGGCGGACATCCCCCACTGAGGACATTCTCCGAGGACCTGGGATGCCCGGGAAGAAGCAAAATGACTGCTGGATGCCTTGTAACCCCGGGGGACAGGCTGGACATGGGGCCACCTCCCTGCTTGAGCTGGAAAGAGCCAAGAACCCCCAGGGGATTTCAGAAGGTTAGCCCAGGAGCTGGGAGGCAAGGGTGGGACCCTCTGGGGACCCTCCCACCAGGAACAGGTTTCATGTGAGAACAGTGAAGAAAGATGTACGATCTCAGATTCTGTCTTCACTTAACACTTGGGTATATTTTTCACCATGAACTCTGGGGCACCCATTCTGACTTTTCAAAATCCTGCAGTAACTAGGGGACTTCCCTGGTGGTCCAGTGGTTAGGGTTCTGAGCTTCCAATGCCGGACACAACTGCAGCTACTTAGCACAGCACAGCACAGTGTCCATCTTGGGGACTGAGTCCTGCCTCACTCTCCTCACCCTAATCCCTAATCCCTGCTCTGGGCCACTCCCTCCCCTCCTTGCAGTGGGGCCCAGCAATCAGGCCACACACTTTCATCCTCTGCTCTGCTCCATGAGCTTTTATTCCTGGGGTAGCATTTGGGACCGGACGTGGGGGAGAGGACATAGATTCCCTGGTGGCAGGAGGGGTCGTGGTGAGGGCGAGGGTCTAGACTGCCCAGTGCACGCAGGGGCTGGTGGAGGCAGTGAGACAGTGTGGAAGGGGCCCAGGCTGGTCTCCAAGTGCGGAAGGTCAATGCATGAGTCCCGAAGCCCCCGTGAGAGGCCTAGGGGGGCAGAGGGCTGTACGCTACTCTCAGCGGCCCTGGGCCTGGAGCCTTTGCATCTGCAGAATCTGACTCAGAATTCGCTGCACATCTTCATCCATCTGACCCTGAGGAGGGGGGAGGGTGGGAGCGGAGGGAGCCTGGGCATTCTCTCCCACCCCACCCCCCACCCAGTTTCTTCATCCCCCTCCCTCCCTGCCCCTTGCTCCTCTTCCCTCCACCACAGCCTCCCACAGTACAGATAGGGAAACTAAGGCCCAGAGAGCCGCAGTGGCACCCCCAAAGCCAGTGAGACTCACCTGAATGGCGTAGAGGAGGTGGCTCCTGTACAAGGCCACCACTGCACTGTGGTCCCTGGCAGCCTCCTGTGGGTGTAGGGGAGGGGAGCTCAGAAAAGCAGGACCCCCTCCAAGCTATGCCAAAAAGCCCCCTTTGCACCGAGCCCATTTTGATGGCACGCAACAGCATGGCAGTGCTGCTTGCTAAAATATTGAACTACTTTCTTCCAAGTGCACTGCCTGCCTGCCCGTCACCCTCCAGGGACCTTGTGCCCAACGGGCAGGCGAGGCTTACCTCTAGCTGCTCCCGCAGAGCCTTCACTTGGCCACGGAGGGCTTCCACCTCCAAGGAGTCTGGGGCCCCTGGCTGGTCCTTCAGTGCCTCCTTAAGACTGAAGACCTCCTTGGAGAGCTCCGTGATCTGGGGTGAGGGCAGGAGAGTCAGCCGGCACCTGAGCCCGGGGTGGGGACCTGGGGACCTCTCCCAGGCAGCAGGAAGAGCCTCAGACTTCACAGAATCCTCCCTGCAGGCTAAGTCCAGCCCATTAGCTAAGAATGGTTTCCACATGTTAAATCATCAGAAGGTGGTCTGCTGCTGCTGCTAAGTCACTTCAGTCATGTCCGACTCTGTGCGACCCCATAGACATCAGCCCACCAGACTCCTCTGCCTCTGAGATTCTCCAGACAAGAACACTGGAGTGGGTTGCCATTTCCTTCTCCAATGCATGAAAGTGAAAAGTGAAAATGAAGTCGCTCTCTTAGCAACCCCATGGACCACAGCCTACCAAGCTCCTCCACCCATGGGATTTTCCAGGCAAGAGTACTGGAGTGGGATGCCATTGCCTTCTCCGAGAAGGTGGTCTAGGGGCTAAGAATCTGTGCTCCCAGTGCAGGGGGCCGGGGTTCCATCCCTGGTTGGGGAACTAGATCTGACATGTTGTGACATGCCGAAACCGCAGCTGCACGCTGCTTAGCTGCAAGCTGCAAGATCAATGATCCCTGGTGACACAACTAAGACCAGGCACAGCCAAATAAATAAACGTGATCAGCCGCTCAGTCATGTCCAACTCTGTGTGACCCCATGGACTGTAGCCTAACAGGCTCTTTTGTCGATGGAATTCTCCAGGCAAGAAAACTGGAGTGGGTTGCCATTGCCTCCTCCAGATGATCTTCCTGATCCAGGGATCAAGCCCAGGTCTCCTACACTGTAGGCAGATTCTTTACTGTCTGAGCCACCAGGGAAGCCCAATAAATAAATATTAAAAAAAAAATAATCAGGGCAGGGGGAGGAAATCAAAAGAAGAATGATATTTTCTGACACATGAAAATTATACCAAATTCACAACTCCATGGTCATATGTAAATTTTTATTTATATGTGGCCACACCCATTCTCTGCCAAGTCAATGGCCCCTCTTCAGTGGCAGAGCTGAGTATTGTGGCAAGGCAAGGCCAAAATCAGTGACCATCTGGACCTCTGCAGAAAAAGTGTACAGCTCTTGGGAGTCTCCAGAAGGTGAAAGTGGAGACAGACAGAACAAGGGGGACAAAAGCAGCCTATCCTGGTGGGGCTGGGTTACTTGGGCCAGGGTTTGGGTCTTTCTCTCCCCTTGCCTAGTGGGAGATCTTGGGAATCTCAGTTTCCTCATCTGTAAGGTAAGGAGGATCATCGTTCTCACCTTTGTAGGTTGCTGTGACTCTTAACAGGGATTAGTTTTAAGCTGTGCTGGCAAACAGCAGGTACTCAATGCATGCTGGGCTTTGTTATTTCCATAGATCAGAGGTTCTCAATCAGGGGTGATCCTATCTCCAGGGGATGCCAGGCAATATCTGGAGGCATCTGTTTGTCAGGACTGGGGGGTCTCCTTGTATCAAGTGGGCAGGGACCAGGGATGCTGCTCCACACCCTGCAATACCCAGAATGGTCCCCCACTTAGAATGACCTAGCCCCTGGGACTTTCCTGGTGGTCCAGCGGGTAAGTCTCTGAGCTCCCAAGGCTGGGGGCCTGGTTTCAATCCCAGGTCAGAGAATTAGATCCCACATTCTGCAACCAAATCCCACATGCAGTAGAGAAAATCGAAGATCTTGTGTGCAGCAACTAAGGCCTGGTGCAGCCAAATAAGTATTTTTCAAAGAGAAGAATGGCCTATCCCTAAATGTCACTAGTGCTGAAAGGGAAGGACCCTGCTATAAATAAACCATAATCCTTATCACAACTTTATCTTCAGTTTACAAAGGTAGAAACTGGGGCTCAGAGAGGTTAAGTGACTTTCCCAGGGACACACAGCAGGTTGTAGCCGGGTGACTGTGTGCAAAAGCACCTGGGGCTCTCGTCCACCGTCTCGAGATGTGCTGTGTGACTCTGAGCCACTCAGTTCACCTCTGGGAGCCTGTTGGCTCATCTGGAAAACTGGATGATTTCCCAAGACCCATTCAGCTGGGACATTCTTAGATTCCTTCCAATGTCTGTTGAGTGGGAGACCTCCCGGCAGAGCACAAGGAAAGGGAACCCACCTTCTTGTCCTTCTCCTTGGCCCTCTCCAGGGCCTCCTGGGCACGGCTCTGGGCCTGGCGTGCCCGCTCGGCCTCAGTTCGTAGCCCCCGCAGCTGCTGCTCAGCCATGGCCAGCTGGGCTTCAGCCGCATGTCGCTCACTCTTCATGAACAGTGCCTCCCGCTGCACCTGCAGCCCAAGCCCATATGTGACTGTGAGGTCATTTGGACCCCAAAGAAGCCTGGACCAAAATGATCCTACCCTTCCATTGCAATCTTGGGACATTCAAGGCCATTTGATGTCAAGGAATTTGGTTCAGGGGTCCTGGATTCCTGTAGGCACTAGAAACATTCTGACTCTGCCAAGCTGTGGGTCCTTAGACAAGTGACATGAGCTCTCTGTGCCTCAGTCTGCTCATATATAAAAGGAGGATAATAAAAATCCCCATGTCACAGGGTGGTTGTGAGGATAAAATGAGCAAATACATGGAAGACACTTAGAACAGCGGTTGGTACACAGTAAGTGTTGTGTTTGAGTTTGTGTTGTTGTCACTATTATTAAAATTATATAATGAATGTTATTGTTACTATTTTTATTGCATCATAACTTTTTGTTCTCTGCCAGTGTGAAAGTGTGTAGATTTCTTATAAAAATGAAGGCAAAACAGAAGAATCTGGATGAAAAGTCAACAAATGTCCAAAAATTGTGACTGCATTTTTACAAAAATATCAAGTGTTAGATTTGCAAAAATTGAGCCTGGGTGGATCACTGGGCTTTCTAGAAATAAAGCTGCAGGAAAAATGGATAATAATTAGATGTTTCACTTAGTACAGACTGGCTACACATTAACAATTAAAAAACAAAACAGAAAAACTAAGTTCAAATCAATTTACCCCCAAAATAAGTAGTCAAGAGAGAAGGTAAAATCTGGAAAATAAGTATGAAGATGGGCATACTTAAAGTTGGATCATGAATTCTAAGAAAGAGATCAAGCTTTACTGGTTTAAAACAGCATGATCTTGGAAATTCCCTGACAGTCCAGTGGTTAGGACTCTGTGCTCCCAAAGCAAGGGGCCTGGGTTTGATCCCTCATTGGGGAACTAAGATCCCTGCAAGTGGCACAGCAAAAAAAAAAAAAAAAACCCAAAAGAGTATATTATTGGAAAAAAATAATCCTGGCTGCAATTATTTATCACTTGTACCATCACTGTCCTAAGTCTTTTACAGAAATTAAACCATTTAATTTTCATGTGAGGACTAAGAATTATTATCAGCTCCATTACACAGATGAGTAAGCAGACATATGAAGAGAAAAATGCCTTCCTGATGACAATTAATAATTGCGGCTCTTTATTCCCACATTTGTTTAAAAAAAATTGCTGTTTTTTTTTTATTTGATTTGGTTTGCCTGTGTGTATGTTTAAGGAAAGAGATGGAGTCAAAAGATACACCTTCAGGGCCTGAAAGATAGAAAATCAGCATAAAAATCTACTGGGTTCAAAATAACTGGATCAAAACTCCTTATACAAAACATCCTCCTATTTGGGGGTTGAAGCATCAAAAATGATCTAAGATAAAACAACAATCTCAAAACAGCTGGCTAAACAAAAAACAAAACAGGGTCAGTTTGACTAACAGAGAAAATGAATAAAGGAAAAAATATCAGAGTAAAAAGCCCAATTTACTGCTTACCAAAAGATGGGTGAATACTAATTCCTACCTCACACCACATCCACAGTTAGAAACATAGCATAAATGTGGTTGGGAAATTAAAATAAAAAGATGCTGGAAGAAGGCACATAAAAACATTTTCACTGGGACTTCCCTGGCGGTCCAGTGGTTTAAGAGTCCAAGTTTCCACCGCAGGGGGACCTGGGTTCAATCCCTGGCCAGAGAACCAAGATCCCCCATGCCCCAGGGTGCAGAAAAACAAATAAATAAAAACCAAAACAAACAAAATGAAACTTCACCATAAACAACAAGGTCCTATCTATAGCACAGGGAACTATATTCAATAGCCCGTGAAAAACCATAATAGAAAATATGAAAAAGATACACACACGCACAACTGAGCCGCTTTGCTGCACAGCAGAAATTAACACAGCATTGTAAGTCAGCTATACTTCAAAAGATGAATTTTTAAAAGTATCTTCCCGATCTTGGGATATGCAGAGGTTTAACAAACAGATCTCAAAACCTGCTAACCATTAGAAAACAAATGGGAGGTTGGGGCGGGGGGTCAAAAAAGACAAAATGTTTTAAAAACAGAAAACACCAGTTGAAACACCGGGGAGGTCAGAATGGCCACAGAGTTAAAGGTCCACCAGCATGGTCAAGTTTCTGCTGGACTGAAACCAGTGGGGTCTAAACAGACCACCAAGCAGCCGCTCAGTGTGCCCAGTGGGGATTCCCCCAGGCTCACCTGGAAGACCTCGGCGCTGGTCTTCTCGTGGCGTCGCCCCAGCTCCTCCAGCTGCCCTTGCAACCGGGTCACATCAGCCTGCAGGGCGCCCACGATGCGCTCGTGCTCCAGGCGGGCCATGCTGCCCAACCTCTCGCGCTCCAGCTCTGCGCGCAGCCGGGCAGCCTCCTTGCCCGTGGCCACCACCTCCTGCTCCAGGCAGGCCGCCCGGCCCCGCAGTTCCAGGGCCTCTTCCTGCAGCCGGTGGTGCTCGGAGGCCGGCACGGCAGACTGGCGGAGAGCCTCGGAGGCCTCCCGCAGCTCTGCCAGGCCCCGCCGGGCCTCCTCGCAGGCCGCGGACAGCTCCGCGGCCCGAGCCTCGGCCGCGTCCCGCGCCTGGCCCAGCTCGGCGGCCGCGGCCCGCTGCTGCTCCCCTGTAGCCATGGCCGCGACCAGCTGCTCCCGCAGCGCCTCCAGCTCCCGGCTCAACTCTAGCCGCGCCTCCTCCCGCCGGGCCAGCTCTGCCCGCAGGCCCCGGGCCTCCTCCTCGGCCAGCAGCCGGCCAGCCCGGGCCTCATCCAGCCGGGCCGAGGCCGCCTCCAGCTCCCGGAGACGGCAGTCCCGGTCCCGGAGGTCCTCGCGCGCCTGTTCCAGGGCGGCCCGCAGCTGGCCTGTGTCCCCATCTCTGACCCCGCCAGCCCTGCCGCCCTCAGCCTCCCGCACCCGCGCCCGCAGGCGGCCCGCCTCGGCCTCCGCAGCCTCGCACTTGCCCTGGGCCGCCTCCAGCTCCGCGGCTGCCTCCCGCTCCCGCTGCCTGAGCGCCTCCTCCAAGCAGCGGATCCTGGTCTCTAGCTCTGTCTGCAGCTTTTCTGAGGCCTCTGCAGCACCCGGGTGTAGGATGGGGCCTGCGAGGGCCCTCGGCATCCTGAGCTCCACTCCCACGGCTTCTGTGCCTGTGAGCTCTTCTTCCACTGCACCTACTCCATTGGGCTTAATTTCTGGCTCTTCTGTTTTCATACTGGTGGTCTCTGCTCTTGTAGCCTTGGGTTCTGGGTTTCCTCCTCCTTCTAGAGTTTTCATTTCTGTAACCTCAGCTCCTGTGGCCTTTGTTTCCAAGGGCTGGGCTCCCACGCCCTCTGTTTCCGAGGCCTCCGTGTCCTTGGGCTTTGTTTCTGTGGCCTCGGCCATCATGGACACCACTTCCAAGCTCTGTGACAAGGCTTCCGTGGTTTCTACTCCTGCAGCCTCCTCGTCTGTGGTCTCGACTCCATTCACTCTGGTTTCCGGAGCTGCAGTGCCGTTAAGCTCTACTTCCACTGGCCCATTTCTGGAGGTCTTGGTTCCCAGACCTTTGCCCTCCCTAGAGGCTGCCTCCTCTTCTGTGAGGGCCTCCCGGGCTTCCTGCTGCTCCAGTGCCTGCAGGGCTTTGGCGTGCTGCCTGCGGAGCTGGTCAAACTCAGCCTGGAGAGCGTTGTAGAGCTCCAGAGGAATGACTTCGGCCGGACCGTCTGCCTCCATCTCGTCCTTCTCGAAGTGCTCCAGGATCTGGTGGGGACAGGGGAACTGGAAGTGGCTGTGGTGGGCGTTGGGGGGCGCAGGGCAGCCACACCACTTTCCCTGTCCACAGACCTAGCCACGTGCCCACCCAAACCCCCGGGAAACAGCCCCTTGGATCCTCAGACTTGCCCCCGCCCCTCCCTCCTGGAAACCTTCTCCATCAGCTCCTGGTTTCCCCACCTGGACTTTCTCCATCAGCTCCTGGTTCTGTCTGGTGAGCATAGCCACCTGCTCCTGCAGCGAAGCCAAGAGCTCCTGGGCCGACAGGCTTAGCTGCTTGGAGAGCAGCACCTCAGCCCCTGGCAGGGGACACAGACTCAGGCCCCAGAGTTCCAGCCACAAGGAATGGGAGTTGGGGGTCTGAGGCTGTGGGTCAGGGCCCCCGGGGCAGGCACGCTTCTAGGAATGGCATAAACTGTGAGTTATCGGCTAGGCTCCCTCCCAACTTCAACCTCTCTCCATGCCTGTGGGTTAAAGCTGTGACTCCTGGGGCCCCAGACATGGTGGGGGGTGAGGGTGGGCAGGGAGAAGGCAGGTGGGGTCTCACCTGGGAATTCAGGTAGCTCACCCTCCTCATCCTGCAGGGTGGCCACATCATAGCTGGTGTTTTCCCGCTCATTCTAGGGGCGGGGGAGAACAGGATTCAGCTTGAGGTCCTGCCCTCCCTCCAGCCCCCATGTCTTCCCCGTGAGCCTGTGATCACAACCCCAATAGCGAGGGTTGTATATGCTGTCTGGTATGTGCAGCCAAGGGAGGGATGGCAGTGTATCCTTGAAAGGGTGTGTCTGGGATTCTGTGTGGGGCCACATGTGTCTGCCTGGGTGCAAGTCCCTGCAACAGTGGCTCAGGGTTTGTAGGTCTGCAGTGAGCATGTATGTGCACACGTGTGTGCCCCTGTGGGGTGTGCACAGCGGCCCCAGCCTCTCCTGTGTGAGTTCCTGTGTGTGTGTGATTTTGCACTTGTAGTCTGTGGTATGTGACTGTTTTGTATTTGTGTATGTGTATGTATGATTGTGTACCTGTATCTGTTTGCTTTATTTATTTTGAGAAATATTTGTGTGAATACATGAATTTGTGAATGTGTTGCCTAGGTATGTGATTGAATGGGAAGTATCTGTTGTGTGTGCCCAAGTATTTGTTGTGTGGGTGAGATGACATATTCACAGATGTGTTTGTTGTCTGTTTGCCTGTTGCATGTGTAAATGTTGGCCATCTCTGCATGTACATGAGTATGGCTGATTGCAGGTTTCTGAAAGTGTTCATTATGTGTACATGTGTTTGTTATCTATACATCCTTATGTTTGTATGTTTGTCTGTTGTGTGTTTGCATGTGTGTGAGACTATCTGTATTAGTGTGGTTATCATGCAGCTGCTGCAGAAGAAATACCCCACCTCCTGGTGGCCCCACCCCTGCCTTCCTCCCCATTGGGCCCACCTCCAGAAGGGACAGCCTGCTCTGCAAACTCTCCACCTCCCGGCCCAAGCTCTCCTTCTCCTCCTGCTTCTCAGCCAGCAGCTGCTGTAGCTCTTGGACCTGCAGGGAGGGAGTGGCGGTCTCAGTGGCCCTCCAGGAGAAAACACCAGGCAGCTGGGGATACACTTCCTCCCACCATCCACCCTACCTGTCTCTCCAGGCTGTGGAGGGAGCTGGCCTCTGCCTCTGGCAGCTGACAGAAGAAGTGGGGACTGGGCTTAGATCTGGGCTGGGGGGCCTCCCTGGCCCACCTCCTGCTCAGTGACTGTCCTTCCCCACCACAGATGTCCTCTGGCCTATTTTGTGCCAGACTCCCTTTGGAGCCACTAACTCATTCATTCATGCATGCATTCACTTATTATTTTTGGTTGTGTAGTGTGGCATTTGGGATCTTAGTTCCCCAAGCAGGGATCAAATCCATGCTCCCTGCAGTGGAAGCACAGAGCCTTAACCACTAGACCACCAGGGAACTCCTGTCTCCTTCATTTATTCACTCACTCACTCACTCAAATATTCATTCATCCAATAAATACTTACTAGGCAGTTATGGTGAGTGAGGCACCATCAACCAAGCCTGCCCTTGTGGGTTCACAGGCAAATAAGTAAATATGAATAAAATATATATAGTATATCTAATAGCAGTGCTTTGAATGAAAACAAAGGGGACTGAAAAGTGAATGGGGATGTTACAATTTTAAATAAGTTGGGTAGGGGAGGTGCATTTGAGCAAAGACCTATAGGAGGGGCAAGAAGGAGTCATGCGGACAGCTGGGAGAAGGTGTTCCCGGCAGAGGGCACAGTCTGTACAAAGGACCAGGCATGGTGTGTTGGAGGAAGAGCCAGGAGGCCTGTGTGGCTGGAGCAGAGTGAGTGGGTGGGGAGAGAAGGAGGAGGGGGAAGGCAGGGAGGGGAGTATCCCCCTAGAATGGCACCCACCCCAGGCTTAGCCCCAGGCCCCTGTCTCTGCTACCCCCCACCTCCTGCTTTCTTCGTTCCTGGTGCTGCTCTAGGCCCCGGATCTTCTGTAGCAGACGGCCCCTCTCCTGTCGCAGCCGCACGATCTCCTCGTAGGCATCTTGGTCATCCTGTGCTCCCAACCCCACCACCTTTACATGAGGCCCAAGGACTTCGTCCTCCCATACCTGAGCCAGAACTTTCTTCCCGTGCTACCTAGAGGCAACCCCCCCGCCCAACTCTTCCCCAGGGCCAGGGCATCTCTCACCGGCATTGGGATATTGGTGGGGGGTTGAGGTGCCTTCCGCTTCTTGGGGGCCCCTTGCTTGTCATGGCTGGACACAGAATTCTGGGGGTAGGGGTAGATGGGGGATATGGGCGACATGCCAGCCTCCCACCCAAATAAACCAACATAGTCCACTGTCTGTCACCAGCCCCAACTCTGCCCTCACTTCCTGGGTGATCTTGAGTGAATCCCTGCCTCTCTCTGGCCCTCACTTATCCCAACATAAAAAGGGATAAGACCATGTCCCCTGAGAGTTCCAGATCTTATGCTTTACCCTCTGTCCCTTTTTGCGCCCTGGTACTTTCCCCAGTGAGACCCTACTGTTTACAATCCTTTCCCTGTGGAGCTGAAAACCTGTAGGAATGAGAGAAAGAGGCCAGACTTGCCTCCTTCCCTGACCACACCAGCCCTTATCAATCTCGTTCCCTCTACCATCCCACCCCAGCCCCATGATTTGGCCCCATGCCCGCAGTATTCTGAGTCCTGGTGGTTATGTTATGGATGTTGCTGCCACTTGGTGGCAGCATACCCTAAAGGTGTGTGCTAAGTCACTTCAGTTGTGTCTGATTCTTTGCAACCCTATGGACTGCAGCCTGCCAGGCTCCTCTGTCCATGGGATTTCTCCAGGCAAGAATACTGGAGTGGGTTGCCATCTCTCCAGGGGAATCTTCCCAACACACTCCTCTTACATCTCCTGCGCTGGCAGACGGGTTCTTTACCACTAGCGCCACCTGGAAAGTCCACCCTAAAGGTAGCACTCTTCCAAAGAGGTCCTTCGAAGTACTGACCCCAAGTCAAGGGTCCATCTCTTCCTTCTCTTCTCAGGGAACTTGGGTCAAGGGGAAAGGCAGTGTGTGCACAGGAGTGTGGGGGTGGNTCACTCACTGCTTAGGGATCCGTACCTGAGATGATGCCTCGCCCGAATCATCCTCTGCGAGAGCAGGGGAAAGAGGGAAGCAGGGTCAGGCACTGTGTTAGGGACTCCCTTCCTAGCCCTAGGAAGGGCATTTGTTAGCCCAGGGAACTTGAGGGATCTCCCAATCCCCCCCAGAATCAGGACTTTTAAGATAGGAACTAACCATTTTGACAGAATGCTCATAGGTAGAGCCTTGCAACTCTCAAAAAGAGAGAACAGTAGCATCTCCAGAATGGGGCAACTGGGAGGGCCAATTCTTAGGGAAGGCAAAGATCCAAGGAACACAGAGTTGACCCCTAGACTACTCTAAAAGCTCTGGGGCATCTTGAAACTACCCCAAGCAGTGTGAGGGGAGCAACAAAACCTCCTATAATATAAACAGGGATACCTTGAAACTATCCACAGGAGGAAGGGAGAGAAAGGAGAGGCAAGAGACTACTACCGAGTGGAGGGAAGGGGGTGCTTGAAAGTGTTATGAGGTGGGGTTTGCATACCGCTGGGTGGTGAGGGGCGCTGGACTGCCTCCTGTAGGAGGTGCAAGATGAGCTTGTCCCCTGCCAGGGTGCCGTAGTGAGCAGCATCCTGGCCCAGCGCATCTGTGATGCCCGGCTGGGCCCCGCCCTGCAGCAGCACCTCCACTGTTTCGGGGCTGGCTCCCTCACAGGCCAGCATCAGGGCCGTCCTACCAGAAGAGGAGGCTGCTGAGGGGGCGAGGATATGTTCAAACCTCCACACCCTCCTCAACACCCAGGCTGGGTTGAGAGAGGAAGACACACTAGATCTCATACCCAGAGAAGTTAAGAGACTTGCCCAAGGTCACACAGCACACAGTGAACTGGCTGGGAGGGGACAGGCTCACCTGCCTTGAAGGTCCTGGTCATTCGCAGCAGCCCCTTGCTGCAGGAGGAGGCGGCACAGATCCGTGTGACACATCTGAGCTGCAATGATGAGGGGTGTAGTACCCAGCTGAGGGAGGGGGTGGGGAGAGGATGAGACAGGACAAGACATGAGAGACTGACCCTGGGAGGTTGGGAAGCCTGTGATGAGCCCCCTAAGTTCACTCCGAATCTTCATACTTTGCAAAGGGTGCCTGGGATACCTCAAATGCACTTTCCCCAAAGATTCCAGTACTTTGGCCACCTGATGCGAAGAGCCGACTCATTGGAAAACACCCTGATGCTGGGAAAGATTGAGGGCAGGAAGAATAGCGGGTAGCAGAGGATGAGATGGTTGGATGGCATCACTCACTTAATGAACATGGCTTTGAGCAAGCTCCGGGAGATAGTGAAGGACAGGGAAGCCTGGCGGGCTGCAGTCCACGGGGTCGCAAAGAGTCAGACACGACTGAGCAACCAAATAACAACAACAAAAGAATCCAGGGACTCACCCGATCTCGGGGATTCAGATGGGCCTTGAAGGAGCAGAGTATTTCTGAGCAGGAGATGCAGCCGCCAGCGGCTGGAAAAAGAGAGAAGGGTGGGGAGGTAGGGCGAGGCTTTGATATTTTCTAGGGGCCTTCTGCTTGCGGGTGATTATCATCATTATTATTATTTTGGCCGTGCTGGGTCTTCACTGCTGAGCACAGGCAGCAGCTGTGGTGCATGGACTTAGGTGCCACTCGGCATGTGGAATCTTTCTGGACCAGGGATTGAACCTGTGCCCCCTGCACTGGGAGGCAGATTCTTAACCACTGGACCA
>SJYQ01094520.1:4755-40597 GCA_006410935.1 Redunca redunca
AAATCTAACTCAAGAAGTAAAAGAAAAATACATATTATTCTATAACCACAAAGATTGAATTCATATTTTAAAATTCTTTGAAGAAAATTCCAGGGCTGGATGGCTTTAGATGGTTAGTTTCACCAAACATTCAAAAATCCAATAATTACAATCTTATAGAAATTTTTCTAAAGAATTGAAAAAGAGGGAATGCTCCCCAGCTCTTTCTGACCACTGACTGGAAAGGATAGTATAAAAAAGGAAAATCAAAAGGTCAATCTCACTCCTGAACAGATTTTTTTAAAAACTATCAAATTAAACTCAACATTATATGAAGAAGACAATATTTCATGGACAAGAGTGGTTTATCCTAGGAATGCAATGTTATTTTAAATTAGACAGTGTGACAGTGGAGTGGGAGTAGGTAAAATCCCGGTTAAACTTCCTCTCCCATGCTCAGAGTGAAAACTGAAAATAGATCTCCTCTTGCACAGTGATAAGCTCTGTGTGATACCATTAAACATCCTGAGGAACCAGTTTTTTCAAATATTATATCTTTGTATCTATTCATTTGGAAATAAAACTGGGTTTCAACTAGTTTTCTTAAGCAAAGGGATAATTTACTGGCAATGAAAGATTATAGGAAATGCTGTCTCTATATTATAGGCATTGATAATACATCATCTAGTTATCAACAGGTTTTCTGTTTTGATAGACCCAAACTATGGGGGTAATCCCTTCATTCTTCTAACCTGAGACCTCAGTGAAGGCATTTAGAACAAGCATTCTGTTCTAAAATGGGAACTGTGAGTCCTAAACACCTGTGTGTGTGTGTGTGTGTGTGTGTGTGTGTGTGTGTGTGTGTAGCCCTACCTACGTGCACTGGTAGGGCTGGGGGGAGGCAGTAGAAGTGAGCAATGTCTTGGCTGGTTCTCAATAATAATGGCTGCCGTGTGCTACAGACATGATGCTAAATGCTTTCAACATATTTTCTCATTTAATCAACACAGTTTTGTAAGAAAAGTCCTAGGGAACATTGGCCCACTTGTCCATGCATCTGCTATAAAGATTTTAGTAAAGAGAATGAAGTTTTATGACCATATAACAAAGGTATTTTCCCCTTATGTAGTGACTGGAAGATTCTGATTATAATCAAAAAATTTAAAGAGTCAGCAGACTACAAACCTACATGTAGTTAACTGATGTGGGAAAAGGAGCAGAGTTCAGTCCCCAGTTGACACTCTTCTCATTTTAAAATGATGAGAAGTTTTTTTGGATGTTAGTCTGGGAAAAGGAGTAAAGATGATTCATTTACTAATTTGCTGAATGGCAGCTATTCGAGCTGTGCCTTGGTCACTGATGTTGTAAGAAATATATTCTTCCACATTATTTTTTTTTAATCTCACAAATGTATCATAAATTTAAAAATCCCCAATATTTCTTCATGATACTAACAATAAGCCCTATTTTCTCTCACCAGAAGCATCCAGGTTCATTGTCAACCCCTCAATCATTCTCAGCTTCAGTTTATACTTAACTTGCAGAGATATTGCTAGCATTAGAAATATCGTGTGCAAGCCACCTCGTATACTGCCTGTCACACGGTAAGTGCTCAGTTGAAGGTGTCCATCCCATCACTTCCGCTTTTCTTTCTATATAAGCAGATTGCTATGATTTTTGCACAAGAACGCATATCTTCTTTCATTATAATATTTTTCTTTTTTTTTACAATGAAACATATTTTATTTAAAATGTTCAAGTGTACAACAAAGTGATTCAGTTATATATAAATATCTATTCTTTTTCAGATTCTTTTCCCATATAGGTTATTACATAATATTGAGTAGAGTTCCCTATGCTATTCAGTTCAGTTCAGTTCAGTCACTCAGTCGTGTCCAACTCTTTGTGATCCCATGGATTGTAGCATGCCAGACTTCCCTGTCCATCACCAACTCCCAGAGCTTGCTCAAACTCATGTCCATCGAGTTGGTAATATCATCCAACCATCTCATACTCTGTCGCCCCCTGCTTTTCCTGCATTCAGTCTTTCCTAGCATCAGGGTCTTTTCCAATGAGTCAGTTCTTCACATCAGGTGGCCAAAGTATTGGAGCCTCAGCACCAGTCCTTCCAATGAATATTTAGCGTTGATTTCATTTAGGATTGACAGGTTTGGTCTCCTTGCAGTCCAAGGGACTCTCAAGAGTCTTTTCAAACACCACAGCTCAAAAGCATCAATTCTTCAGTGCTCAACTTTCTTTACAGTTCAACTCTCACATCCATACATGACTACTGGAAAAACTATATCTTTGACTATAAGGACCTTTGCCCACAAAGTAATTTTTCTGCTTTTTAATATGCTGTCTAGGTTGGTCATAGCTATTCTTCCAGGGAGCAAGTGTCTTTATTCATGGCTGCAATCACCATCTGCATAGATTTTGGAAAAAAATAAAAATAAAAAGAACCGTACATGGAACAACAGACTAGTTTCAAATCGGAAAAGGGGTACATCAAGACTATATTTTTTTTCATCCCGCTTATTTAACTTATATGCAGAGTATATTATGTGAAATACTGGGCAGGATAAAACACAAGCTGGAATCAAGATTGCTGGGAGAAATATCAATAACCTCAGATATGCAGATGACACCACCCTCATGGCAGAAAGCAAAGAGGAACTAAAGAGCTTCTTGATTAAAGTGAAAAAGAAGAGTGAAAAAAACTGGCTTAAAACTCAACATTAAAAAAAAAAAAGATCATGGCATCCAGTCCCATCACTTCATGGCAAATAGATAGGGAAACAATGGAAACAGTGATAGACTACATTTTCTTGGTCTCCAAAATCTATGCAGATGGTGATTACAGCCATGAAATTATAATATCTTTCAAACTATTTAATTCCTTTATCATAATAAGTGAGGAAACTTACAAATGTCTAATGGAAAAAGCTTAAGACACTATCTTCAGGTAAGAGGTTGTGACTTATAAGACTTTTGTGATGTAATCCCTATATAAAGCTTTTTTCAGCCTTCTTACCAGTCCCTATCTGTAACTTTATATGGCAGCTAAACTTAGTTATTTGTATCTCTTTTACACATGATATTCCCTTAACCATACTGAAAAGACATTTTCAGTTTAAAAAAATATATTTATTTTAATTGGAGGACAATTACTCTACTAATTAATATTGTGGTAGCTTCCGCCACACTTCAACATGAATCAGCCACAGGTGCACATGTGTCCCCTGATCCCGAAACCCCCTCCTATCTCCCTCCCCACCGCATCCCTCTGGGTTGTCCTAGAGGACCAGTTTTGAGTGCCCTGCTTCATGCATTGAACTTGCACTGGTCATCTATTTTACATATGGTAATATACATATTTCAATGCTATTCTCTCATATCTATCCCACCCTCACCTTTTACCACATAGTCCAAAAGTCTGTTCTTTACATCTATGTCTCTCTTGCTGCCTTGCATATAGGATCATCATTACCATCTTTCTAAATTCCATATACATGTGTTAATATACTGTATTGGTGTTTCTCTTTCTGACTTATTTCATTCTGTGTAATAGGCTCCAGTTTCATCAGCCTCATTAGAACTGACTCAAATGCATTCTTTTTTATAGCTGAGTAATATTCTATTGTGTATATGTACCACAACTTCCTTCTCTATTCATCTGCCAATGGACATCTAGGTTGCTTCCATATCCTAGCTATTGTAAACAGTGCTGCAATGAACGTTGGGGTACATGTGTCTCTTTCAATTCCAGTTGCCTTGGTGTGTACGCCCAGCAGTGGGGTTGCTGGGTCATATGGCAGTTCTATTTCCAGTTTTCAAAGGAATCTCCACACTGTTCTCTATAGTGGCTGTATCAGTTTGCATTCCCACCAATGGTGTGGAAGGGTTCCCTTTTCTCCACACCTTCTCCAGCATGAAATGACATTTTCTTATTTTTCTGCCTAGCTAATTCCTCTGCAAAGCACTATATCCTCCAGAGTCTTCTATTCTCCATTCTCATTCCACTCCCCTGGCTGAGAGTACTTTGGTACTTTTCCCTTAGGTTTTCACAGCATTCCATGCTTACTCTGGCATTCATCTGTAAAGTGAATTATTAAAGATGATTTTCTTACTTGTTTCTCTCACTAGACAAGAAATCTTTAATATTGGGGTATGTGTTTCTAAATATTGTCAGAGTCTGCTACAGTGCCTGGCTCATGGTTGGTGCTCCACTAATGCTAGTTATTTGTTGAATAAGTGTGCAGTGGAGTAACAAATATCAGTGATTTCTTCTCCAGGGACCAATGCTATCAATGTGGTACCCACAGAACGTACCTTAAGAATTTAAGGATAAAAAAACATAGCCTTTGCCAGTAAGGTCTTTTGGTTCTGACACTGACCTCATGATAAACATTTTGGAACAAATAAAAGTCCTTCATGTTAGTAAGTCTTTAATTATCTTTATTAATTGATAAAGAATGATAGTTATTAAGGGATTTATCTAAAAATTTCAAAAAACCATATATTCAATATTCTATTCTTTAAGCTAACAAAAAAAATCAAATATAATAGTATTCAGTTTGGCAGTCCCAAACCATCTTCGTTCAAACTTTAACAGAATACCTCCTAGGTTTTAAGGAGGATAATAAGGATTTTATTACTGAATTAGTTCATAGCTGCCTTATTTTTTTACTTTTCTGACTCATTAAATTTTAATCTTAGCTCCTTTGCTGAAATCATTCTGGTCTACGTAACTTTTTATCTTTTTTTTTTCTTTTGAAATCTGAAGGATTTTCAACATTTTGATTGTAATCATCTATAATAGAACCAAAATAAAGTCTTTATCAGTTCATAGGCCAAGAAAGGCATTTTGAGAATTTGAATTATTATAAAATGCAAGCTGAAAATATTCAAAGTCATAAACATAGTGTGAATGTATAGTTAAGAAAATCCACTTGGTGATCCCAGGCTTGTAAATAACTCGGAATTATTTCCACTTGGTTAAAGGCCAGTTTGTTAAATTCTATGACTATTTTTGGGAAAGTATGTATTTTAAAGACCATGAAAAAAATCTAATGTTTTTCTTCTCTTTTTACTGAGGTCTTTCCCCTTTTATAAAGCCTGTCCTGGTTTACCCACAAGAGACTGTTGTACATGTGATTTTCTGAAAGAAGAAATTTTCTTCCTGCATGTCAAAGAGCATATTTTTACTATGATGATACCATGGTATGTCATGTCAAAAATAAAAACTTTCTCATTTTAATCTGTCTTCTTCCATCCCTGTGTTATGACTCTTTTTCAGTGTATCTATGTACTTTGCTTACTGGTTCCCTCTTTCTGGCTACAGCAGGTTCTAGATGAGATTATTTAGATGTAGATGGTGTTGGGATCACCAAGGATAAGCTGTAATGCTTTTTGCATGACTTTGTCCTCCTTTCCACAATGACTCTAGACGCAGAAATAAGTGTCTCATGGTGGAAAGCATAGTACTCCAAAAATCAAAAACTGCATCACCATAGCACCATTATAAGGTAGAGACTCTTTTTGTCAGAAGGATTTTAAAACAATTATAGTGGTCATGGTAGTTGACTCCCCTGCAACATTTCATCTTCAGATGATTAATCTAAGACAGGGGTTTTCAAATGGCTGTACATTAGAGTCACCTGGGAAATTTTTTAAACTCTGGGTGCCCTGGCTACACCCCAGACCAATTAAATCACAAGCTCTAGGGTTTGGGTCCAGAATTTTTTTTTTTTTTTTTTTTTTTTTACATTTTCCCAGTGATTCCAGTGTGCAGTCAAGGCTGAGAACCTTTGATCTTGGATATGCCATAACTTTTGCTTGTAACCAGTTTATGAATGAGCATGAGATCCAATTTTGGCCAACAAAATGCAAAGCAAAGACTGCAGGAAAGCTTTGGGAAAATATTTCCTTTTCCCCAAACAGATACAAGAAGTAAAGAGACTTATTAAAAAACCTAGGGTTGAAAACATCTCTAAGAGACAGACAGAGCTGCCAAATCAGACAAAAGTGGGACCAAACCTTGGGCATGGAACATGCCCAACCTCTAAACTTCCAGTTATTCAAGATTATAAATTTTCTCACTGTATAAATAAAAAATCAGTTTTCCTCTTATTAGGAATTGAAACATTCTAGGTGACTCGCTCCAGATGGGAAATATTGATTTTACTCGTGGCTGCTGGCACTTGAGGTCTGTGGTTCTTGAGTCTGGCTACATGTTAGGATGGGTATCACTTTCAAAAATATGTAAAATCTTGAGCCCCACCCCAGACCTACTGAAGCAGAATCTTTGGGACAAAACCTAAGACTATATTTTTACAAAGCTTACCAAAAGATTTAAATATGGCCAGGGGTGTTTGAAAATAATTACTTTTATAATAAAGAGAGAAAATTTTTAAAAATACAGTTATTACATCATGCAAATTCAGATGGAAAGAATTTAAAACATTATCTAATATGACTTTATCATTGCACAGATGCAAATTTTGAGGTCTAGGGAGGTGAAATTATTTTCTCAAAGAAAAACAGTTTCTTAATACATGTAGAAAAGTTATGTCTAGATCTGTAATGTGGTCTTTCTGTAACTGAGTATTTCTCTTATTCTCAATCACTGGATTGGGGTGTGGGTTTATAGATTGTGGACATTCTTCTTTAAACAAATCAGCTCAAAGACTACCTGAACTACATACTAAAAGATATATTAATATATTGTTCAGCTAACATGTAACTTCTACCAGAGATTTGTTTCATGCCTTCTTGTGCTCAGAAATAGTATGAGTTAATTCCATTGGAATTTCCTTGCCCTTTGCTCTGCTGAGGTTGAATGTGCTTGGAAGCCAGAGGTCTAGGGGGAAAATTGCCAATAGTTGAAACAATATCTCCTGTCAGGTTTGTTTGATCTCTTTGTGTTTTTTACCCTCTAGGTTTGTCCTTGGATACTTTCCCCCTGCATTAGGATTCTTTAGCTTTCTATAGAGAACATTTTAAATAATCAACACCAAATGAAAACTGGTATTTAGGTTGGGGATTTCTTATCTCACATACTGACTTTTGTAGAATATCTTGTACACTGTATTTCCAGTGAAGAAAATTTGCCTCTACCTAGCCCAATACTAATAATTATTATTTTATAATAATGAAGACAGTATCCCATTTGGAAGGGAGCTGGAAATGGAACGCCTTCATCAATTAGGTTCAATTTATAGGTAAATTGTATGTGGCTACTAAATTGCAGTAATAGTTATGACAAACCTAGATGGTGTATTAAAAAGCAGAGACATCACTTTGCCGACAAAGGTTCATATAGTCAAAGCTGTGGTTTCTCTAGTAGTCAGGTATGGATGTGAGAGTTGAACCATAAAGAAGGCTGAGTGCCAAAAAATTAAGGCTTTCGAACTGTGGTGTTGGAGAAGATTCTGGAGGGTCCTTTGGAGACCTAGGAGACCAAACCAGTTAATCCTAGGGGAAATCAACCCTGAATATTCATTGGAAGGACTGATATTGAACCTGATGTGAAGCGCTGACTCATTGGGAAAGACCCTGATGCTAGGAAAAATTGAGGGCAAGAGGAGAAGGGGGTGACAGAGGATGAGATGGTTGGATGGCATCACTAACTCAATGGACATGAGTTTGAGCAAACTCCGGGAGACAGTGATGAACAGAGAAGCCTGGCATGCTGCAGTTCATAGGCTCACAAAGAGTTGGACATGACTGAGAGACTGAACATCAACAGCTAAATGGCAACCCACTCCTGTATCCTTACCTGGAAAATCCCATGGACAAAGGAGCCTGGTAGGCTATAGCCCGTGGGGTCTCAATGAGTGAGACATAACTGAGGGACTGAGCGCGCACTGAGCATGCGTAACTAGCAAAGTTCAGCATGTTGCTTCTGAAAGGTAGTAGTATATGCCTTTTCCACAGTCAGTGTAAACTTTGATGTTATCAGGGTGAAACTGTGGCTCTTCAGACAGCCCTGCTATTTACAGATTCCTTACCAGCTCAGAATCTGAAGTGTGAATATGAAGGGGTTCTATGCTCTTCATATTTGGGTTACCTTGGGGCACAATGCATAGTAGTTTGGGGCTAGGGGCATGGAGGATTTATGCTCCTATACATCTAATATAGATAATAAAATAATTTTAAAACTATATATATATAAATTTAAAATATTAATACTTTGTTTCTGTTCTCCCGTTTCTAATATTTTGTCTTTTTTCCCCATGAGAGCTAATCTCTAGGAGATTTGAAATACTAAAGCTCAATATACTGGTAATAAAGTGGGAAAACTGATAGAAGCCAGAAAAGGAAGCCTATTCTGTTTCATCCCTTTAGGTAGTTTGGAAACTTTATGTAAGTAAAAGTAATAGGATAAAGTAAGACAGTTTGGAAAATACTTGAATAAGTAAAAATTTAAGGTATTTAAAAAATTGGTACAGCAATACTTTTGCATGAAAAACAATATAACCTCTGTGATAGCAATAGTTAAGTCTAAATTAATGTTTCCCAAAGTACAGTCTGCAGAACAATAATTATGCAGGGTACAAAATAAAGTTACATGAAAAAATTTAAGTGAGTAGCTTGGGGAAAATGAGTTAAATGGGATTTTTCAAAGTCTTCAATACTTTATCACAGAGTGTGATCATCCAAAAATGAAGTTCTAATCTGCCACGTTTTCCAAACATATTTGAGCATGTGATTTTTTTTTTAATGAAGCAGTTTGCAGGAGTGAAGTTGATCTGTATCCATCTGTGGTATCTCCAGGACCACAATAAAGACTTCTCCGTGGTGTTGGAGTGGATTTCTGAAAATGGGAGAGAAGAACCAGAGGCTAAAGGCTGGAAAGCACAGTGCAAATATTCCTGCAGATAATGAGCATCAGAATAGCCCACAACACGGCCTTGACACACATGTTTATCAGTAACACAGGGCTGCTGGTCCACCATCCCTGAAGATTCACTTGTTCCACTCAGTTACCAAAAAAGTTATCTACACTTTCTTTTTGGAACTTGACTTAATTTTTCATTAAAAGGCCTATTTTTGTTTAAATACACAACACCCTCCTTCCCACAAATGCGCTACATAACGCCTTCCCAACAGTAGTCATGTTTCCAATCAGTATCCAACAATTGAGCTCATTTTGTTACTGTTGCTGATGTCATGAATTTTTCAGCCAACTTTCCTATGATGAGCTTGCTCTCAACCATATTAACTAGAACCTGCATAAGAGGATCAAAATGAGGTGCCTCTTTCTGACTTTGGCTTTCTCTTCCAGCATTAAAATGATAACCATCATTTATTGAGCTTTGTACTATTAAGCACCTCTGTACTGCCTCTTCTCTTTAAAACAAGTTGTGGAAGTAGCCATTATTATCTTCATTTTACAAGTGAAGAAGCTGAATCTTGGAGGGTTTAAGCAACTTGCCAAGATAACCAGTTGTCTCCCAATAAGCTGGTACTTCAATAGAAGTTGAAAAAAGCAAGTTGATGACTCAAAAGGTCAATAACAAGAAACAAATTAGTTTGTAAACATCTAAGAAGTCAAAAGTGGCAGCTACTTCTCTTTCTCTTTAATTTGGTAAAAACCTAAATCCTCTGTTCTTTTAAATGACCAGTTACAGCAAACTACCAAACTGATCAAATCCAGTGTGTGGGTGTGTGTGTGGGTGTGTATTAGGATGGATAAATGACCAAATATCTGAATGATTTTTGTAATCGAAACCTTGTACTTATAAGCTGGAAAGCCAACCATGGGAGAAAAGTCCAAATATAAAATTAATGCAATAATGGTGTTTATGTTTTTATTACCCCATAATTATATCATTCCTGTGATTGTTTTTCTTTTCATGCTGGCCTATAAAATGTTGCTGCCTCAACCTGTTTTAAACATCTACATCTGTAGGATTAGGACCAGTGATGTTTTGCCAGTTTCCATGAAAGAGAAGCCAGATGTACTGAACCCACCTTCTTGGATAGTTACAGTCCTTCATTAATACGATACCTGGCACTCTCAGCTTATTCTTTTTAGTGGAACTGTCATGGTCTTTAAATAACAATATGTTCTCTGTCATGAGAAATATGTCATAAAATTGATTATTCTACTGGTCTTTATACTTTGCTGTCATAATTTACATTAGTTATCCTCTTACTGTAAATAGTGATTTATTGTAAAGTTAAGATTGCTTATTGGGAGAATGGCATTGAAACATGTATACTATCAAGTATAGGTAATCTTATTTGTGATAATGTTTTGATTTACAATAAACAGGTACTAGTTAAAAAAATAAAATAAAATAAAATATAAATCTAAAATAAAAAAAAAAAAGAAAAGAAAATGAAAGTGTTAGTCACTCAATTGTGTCCAATTCTTTGCAGCCCCATGGACTATAGCCCACCAGGCTCTTCTGTCCATGGGATTCTCCAGGCAAGAATACTGGAGTGGGTAGTCTTTCCCTTCTCCAGGGGATCTTCCTGACCCAGAGATTGAATCAAGGTCTCCTGTATTGCAGGCAGATTCTTTACTGTCTGAGCCACCAGGGAAGCCCTTGCTTATTTGTAGGTTTACTTATTCAGATAAAATTTTCCATATGATCTTTTTCATTGCTATCAAATCATTTACTTCAAAGACATTTTTTATCTGTCCTTATTCATTTTGCACTATTTCAAATGCTGCTGAAATTCATATTAAAAGAGATATAATTAACTCTAGGTTTACCAATTCGTGAGTGGTTATTTTTTTTTCATCCTCACCAAAGGATTATCAAATTCCTATAAATGCCAAGTTTTCAATATGACCGCATTTCTAAAAGTCCACTTGCTAGCAAGTTTTTAGGACTCAATCTCTTACATTAAGTGAAATATGTATGCCTGAATAAGTAAAAAGTGTCCTACCTAATATATTGCTAACTTTAAAAATGCATTCCAATATACATTAGGTAAAATTCTGTTTGATTCCACTTATATGAGATACCTAGAATAGTAAAATTCGTAGAGTCTGAAAGTACACTGGCAGATGGGAAGGTGAGGGAGAGAGGAAGGGGAGTGAATGTTTAATGGGGACAGAGTTTCAGTTTAGAAAACTTTGGAGATGGATGATGGTGAGATTTGCACAACAGTGTGAATGTCCTTAGTGCCACTGAACTGTCCAGCTAAAATAAAAAATAGTATATTTTATGTGACTTTTATCACAATTTTAAAAAGTATCCTACCTAAAAATTTTAGGTTTGTATCTAGAAACAAAAAATTGCTACTAAAAACTGTACTAATTTGAACCATCCATATCTATTATGAATTAAAATCCACTGTTAGAATAAATAAGTATTTAACAGTATATCTGTATTTCTTTCTGGCATGACCCCAATAATACTGATTCTTTTAAATTTAAATTATCTATTAAAATACATTTAGCCTTTGCCTCAGAATTATTTTCAGCATTTTAAAAATACAAAATACTAAAATTGTTAGTAGACAGAGCCTCTTAAAGTTGGCCTCTGGGTTTGTCTATTCTGCTTGGAAATGTTCCAGACCACTCTGACTTTGACCTTGTAATCCAGTATTTGCCAGTCAAAGCAGCACTGTGTAAACCATCCTGTGGCTCTTCCTTGACCTACATCTCAGCAGCTCGACTACACTCCCGTCAGCCCTCCCCTCCCCGCAGCAGTGAAGGGCAATGAGTACAGTTCCCTGACTTCTCCTTTGCTTTTATAATCAAATGGTGCTGGGGGAACAGGGGCCCTGGACCAAATGTCGAGATGACCATAGTCTAGATCTATGCTGCTCATTTACGGTCTACCTCAGTGTATAGTCCACGGACAACTTAGAGCTGAATACACATCTGATGATTATTCAAAATGTAGATCCCTGGGTCCTACTCCAGATGTATTGGACTCAGGGAAACTCTCTGGAGTATGCAAATTTAACAGGCTCCCCAGCTGTTTCTCATGCACACTGAAGTTCAAGCACCACCATTCTAGATGGTCAGACTCACTTTACCGCATGTGCTGAAAAAAAAAACCAAAAAACAAACCACACACACATATATAGGAGATATCTATGAAGATGGCAAAATGAGGAGAACTTTCAGTCTCTTCTAAAGAAATTTCCCTGAAATAGTTATGAAACTGTTAAAAACCAAAAATGTCCTAGGCAAGAACAATAAATGCCAAATTTAAGTACATACTAAGATATGACATTTTATAAGTGTTTAAACCTCAAAAAACATTTTTAACTCTAAAATGGAATTGTGATTCCCACATCATAAAGTGTGGGTTAATTGCTCAGTCATGTCTGACTCTGCAGCCCCATGGACTGTACAGTTTGCCAGGCTCCTCTGCCAATGGAATTCTCCAGGCAAGAATAATGGAGTGGGTAGCCATTCCCTTCTCCAGCGAATCTTCCTGACCCAGTGACTGAACCCAGGTCTCCCGCATTGCAGGCAGATTCTTTACCATCTAAGTCACCAGGGAAGCCCATTTCATAAAGGGATTGTGAGGATTAAACAGAAAGGCAAATAGAGAAGTTAACATAGCACTGGGTATACAGGCAGCACTTAACAATTGTCTACACTTGTTCACTCTCCCCACTAAGATTTTTGTCAAATTCTGCCCAACCCAAGCTAGGTGTACAAGCTGAACATTTGCTGACACTACACTACTGAGGTCTGAGCCACCTCCTTAAGAGTCAATAGGGTTTGATATTATTCTGAGATTCTAAACCCCAAATTTGTAGTGCATTAGTTTCAGAGAACTTACACTTCTGTGCTGATTGCTGGTGTTTACACAAATCTACCCTGCCTTCCACCTATTTTTTATATCCACCCAGAACCCTCCCAGGAACTATGATTCAGGTACTTTTCAGATATCAACTATTGCTAAGGTCTAGAAGCCCCTGCTGAGACCTCTTGATCCCTTACATGTCAACAACACTAGTCCAAGACTCACACTCACTGCCCCACTGAAGCTCCATCCTGCTGACTCCAGTCTATAGAGGAATTCTCCTATGGGTCCCAGTTCACAGTCATTTCCTTGCTGGCCACAAGTACTCTCCCTCTCCTCCCAGAATGTGTCATATCTTGGAACGTTGTTGTTCGGTCGCTGAGTCACCTCCGATTCTTTGCGACCCCATGGCTTGTAGCACACGGGGTCTCCCTGTCCTTCACCATCTCCCAGAGTTTGTTCACACATGTCCGCTGAGCCAACAATGCATCCAACCATCTCATCCTCTGTCATCCCCTTCTCCTCTTGCCCTCAATCTTTCCCAGCTTCAGGGGCTTTTCCAATGAGTCAGTTCTTCACATCAGGTGGCCAAAGTATTGGAGCTTCAGCTTCAGCTCAGGACTGATTTCCTTTAGGATTGACTGGTTTGGTTTCCTTGCTGTCCAAGGGACTCTCCAGAGTCTTCTCCTGCTGGAGACCACAATTTGAAAGCATCAGTTCTTCAGTGCTCAGCCTTCTTTATGGTTCAGCTTTCACATTTGTGCATGACTACTGAAAAAACCACAGCTTTGACTATACAGACTTTTGTCAGCAAAGTGATGTTTCTGCTTTTTAAAATGCCGTCTAGATTTATCATAACTTTTCTTCCAAGGAGCAAGCATCTTCATTTCATGGCTATAGTCACCGTCTACAGTGATGTTGGATCCCAAGAAAATAAAATCTGTCGCTGATTCTACTCCCCCCCCCCGCCCCCATCTATTTGCCATGATGTGATGGGACTGGTTGCCATGATCTTAGTTTTTTGAATGTTCAGTTTTAAACCAGTTTTTTCACTCTCATCTTTCACCCTCATCAAGAAGCTCTTTAGTTCCTCTTCACTTTCTGCTATTAGGGTGGTATCATCTGCATATCTGAGGTTATTGATATTTCTCCTGGCAATCTTTATTCCAGCTTGGGATTCATACAGCCTGGCATTTCGCATTATGTACTCTGCATTTAAGTTAAATAAGCAGGGTGACAATATACAGCCTTGATGTACTCCTTTCCCAATTTTGAAAAAGGCCATTGTTCCATGTCTGGTTCTAACTGTTGCTTCTTGACCTGCATACAGGTTTCTCAGGAGGCAGGTAAGGTGGTCTGGCATTCCCATCTCTTTAAGAATTTTCCACAGTTTGTTGTGATCCACAAAGTCAAAGGTTTTTGTGTAGTCAATGAAGCAGATGTTTTTCTGGAATTCTTTTGCTTTCTCTATGGCCCAACAGATATTGGGAATTGGATCTCTGGTTCCTCTGCCTTTTCTAAATTCAGCTTGAACATCTGAAAGTTCTTGGTCATGTACTGCTGAAGCTTGAAGCATTTTGAATGCTACCTAGTTAATATGTGAAACAAGCCCAATGGTAGAGCAATTTGAAAATTCTTTGGCATTGCCTTTCTTTGGAATTGGGAGGAAAGCTGACCTTTTCCAGTCCTGTGGTCACTGTTGAGTTTTCCAAATTTGTTGTCATGTTGAGTGCAGCACTTTAACAGCATCACCTTTTAAGATTTTAAATAGTTCAGCTAGAATTCTATCACCTCCACTAGCTTCATTCATAGTAATGCTTCCTACGGGAAAAGACGCTGATGCTGGGAAAATTTGAAGGCAAAAGGAGAAGAGGGTGGCAGAGGATGAGATGGTTATATTGCTCAGATTCACGTCCATTGAGCTGGTGACGCTAAGTCTGGAAGACAGTGAAGGACAGGGAAGCCTGGTGTGCTCCAGTCCATGTGGTCGTGAAGAGTAGGACATGACTTAGAGAATGAACAGCTACAATGCTTCCTAAGGCCCACTTGACTTCACACTCCAGGTGTGTGGCTCTAGGTGAGTGACTACACCACTGTGGTTATCAGGTCATTAAGACCATTTTTTGTATAGTTCTGTGTATTCTTGCCACCTCTTCTTAATCTCTTCTGCTTTTGTTAGGTCTTTGCCTAACTAAGCTTGGAATGTAGCCATCACTTTCTACAAGCCTCCACATGAAATGGGAGACATTGAACATACACCATCTCTTGCCCTGCAGCCCCTCTCCCCCTTGCTCCTCTACTTACGCACTGTCTTTCCTTTAGTTTGATTCAGGTTCCTTTCATATTTATTTGCTTCATAGACTAATCAAATGAAAATTAATACCAAAAATATGCCAGCACAGACTGTGATAAAAGTTTAAACTGTGTGAAATCTACAAGCATCTAAACAAGGGGAAAAATGCCTGTTACAACTTACTATGGAAAGAGCCAAAATCGGGTTATTTTCAGATTTCTTTGGTGTAAGCACCAACTCTGAAAGAGTTGTCACAGAGTGGTAAGTCTCTCTCTCTCCAGGAAAAAATAATAGACCCAGGAGTTTTATAACAAAACAAGCTGGGTATAAAGGAAAATAGGATACTATCTGATTCCTAACATTTCAGAAATATACCACTTGAGTGTTCTGTTTTATTTTATGAAAAAGGGAAGCATAAAATGAATCTGAATACTGAATATTTTCCCATTTCTAATATATTTTCAGGGCTGTGTTCCCAATAGATAGCTAGAAGGGAGGAACAATAGCCACTTGAGAAGAAGTTTCTGCTTTTTGTTAGTCTTTGTGTCTTTTATTCCCATATGTATGTTTCAGAAAAAGATGATAAATATGTCATCTAGTCATATTTTGAATATATTTTCAACTGATAACAGGGTTAAATGCTATTTCAGAGTTTTACTGATTCCATGGAAGCTGAATATATAAAGCTGATTTATAGCCAGAAATAGTTTTATTGCCAGTTTCCTCAGAATTCACAGTCTAGAAGAGTCAGCTAAGAAATTTCAGCTAGGAATTCCATTTTATAAATTAAGAAACTGAACTTAAAGAAATTTTTATTAGAATATAGTTGACTTAAAATGTTTTATTAGTTTCTGCTGTTTAGAAAAGTGCATCAATTATACATATACATACAGTCACCCTTTTTTAGATTCTTTTCCCATATAGGTCATTACAGAGTATTGAGAATAGTTCCCTATGCTATATAGTAGGTCCTTATTAGTTATCTATTTATATATGGTAGTGTGTATATGTCAGTCTCTATATCCCAATTTACACCTTTCTCCATTTCCTTTCTCATAATCATGTTTGTTTGCTACATCTGTGATTCTATTTCTGTTTTGTAAATAAGTTCATCTGTACCCATTTTTTAGATTCCACATATAAGTGATATATGATATTTATCTTTCTCTGTTTGACTTATCTCACTCAGTGTGATAATCTCTAGGTCTACCCATGTTGCTGCAAATGACATTGTTTCATTCCTTTTTATGGCCGAATAATATTCCATTGAATATATTCCACGTGGATAACTTATTAGTGTTAAGTCACAAAAATAGTGAATGGAAGAAACAGGTTCAAACTTTGCCTTTATGACACCAGAGTTGGTAGCTTGGACTCCTTCGTTGTCACTCCCATACTGAAAGGGGAACACAAACATGCCCTATGTCTTGTGCACAAAATGAGGTTAATTTACATGCAGAATCTTCTCATGGAACTCCTTTGCTACCCATCATGATCTTAATTAATGTTTGTTCTGATGATGCAATAAATTCAGGGGTTCAGTGTCATCTGAGCTGCTAAAGAGCATGAGATGCAAAGCCCTTTACACACTGTATTCAAAGTACATGCTTATAAATTACAGACCTTCCCTGTTAGCCTATGACCATTTTGAAGGCATGATATTTCCTTATCTCTTTGTTAATGGAATCTATTAATATATATAACCAAAAATTGCTGATTTTGTAAAGGACCTTTAAGAAAAGAGAAGCAAACCTGCCCATAGTATTTGTGAAGTTCTGGGACAAATGAAAACTTGCAGTTCATGGTCTTCCCCCCTCTTTTCCCTCATCCTCTGCTCACTCCTATACTAAGTTTCAAGGGCCCTTTAAACTTGTATGGGGACACTCCAATCTGTAATGTTAAAGGTCTGTCTATATGTCATGCAAATAGACCTCATTTGGCTACTTCTCAGGCCTGGGATGTGTCCAGTGACATCACAGTGTCCCTTCATAAGGACCAGGGAGTATGCTCATGAAGCCCTAGAGTAGGGCTTGGGTCCATTGTGACAGAGAACTCTGAAGACCTGTGTATCAATACCATGTCTAGCAGAGGTATGCATAGTGTCTGGTTAGGCCTAGCTTTCTTGATCCCATTAACTCTTAGGACTAGGGGAGGGACACACCATAGGAAGGTTTTAAAGTGTAAGATATAAATATGGTTCTGAATCTTGCTATGACCTACTTTACAGAATGAGGAAATGAAAACTCAGAATCTTTATGTGCCTCTTTCAGACTCAAAAAACTAGTGAGAAGATATGAACCAATGACTTCTAATGTCAAATCCAAGACATTTTCCACTATACCATCTGTACTGTGGTGTTTCTATAGGGAACAGTAACAAATTATCCAGAATATTTAAGAGCAACAGATTCTCTCTTTTCTTTGCAGGCAAGGCTGCATTCTCCCTCTGGACATCATCAAAAGGTTCTCAACAACTTTACAACCTTTGGGCCTCTGACCTCTAAAGCAGAGAATGGGGCTGATCGAGTGATAGTAAATTTGTAAGAGCTTCTTTCTCTTGTGGAGCAGAACTGTCAAAAGTGATGCTTGTTGTGTTGAAAGAAAACTGAAGTTTTGTAAGAGCTGTAACTAGAGATTTCTTCTTATCGTAATATGTCACTCATCCCAGTTGGTTTCCAGTCTGGACGGGATTGTGGGAAATGAACATTTTCTTTCTTAGCAATTACAAAGACCAAATTGAGTATCAAGGAGTTCTTAAGATTAGCATTTCTGGGTTCTAACTAAGTTTCCATTAAATTAACTTTATTTAGTCAGGTTATATTGAAAACATAGAGGATAATATGGTAAAATGTCAGGAAAGACTAATACTAAGACAAGCTTTCATATTTTATTTTAATTCTTTTTGTCACAGAAGCCTTCTCTAAATTGAAGATAATTAATTACTAGTCTTTTATTATTATTATTATCATTTACATGGTAAAGAATCTGCCTGCCATGCAGGAGACCTGGGTTCGATCCCTGGGTCAGGGAGATCCTCTGGAGAAGAAAGTGGTAACCCACTCCAGTATTCTTGCCTGGAGAATCCCATGAACAGAGGAGTCCTGTGGGCTACAGTCCATGGGGTCGAGAAGAGTTGGACACAATTGAGTGACTTTCACACACACACATTATTATCATTATTACAATTTATTGAGTATGTACTGGAAGTCAGTGTCAAGTACTTTACATACACTTTTCTCCAAACACAATTGAAAATTTTTTTTAAGTAAAGAAAATAGGGCTCAAAATTCTCAAGTAAACTGATCTAACCACCTCTGCTATTAAGCTAAGAGTGGTTAAGTGGGAATTCTAAGCCAGGCTTGTTTCCCTTCCTTAGTTGTTTGCCTTTTATTTTTAAAATCTACCTGCTGCTGCTGCTGCTGCTGCTAAGTCACTTCAGTTGTGTCCGACTCTGTGCGACCCCATAGACGGCAGCCCACCAGGCTCCCCCATCCCTGGGATTCTCCAGGCAAGAACACTGGAGTGGGTTGCCATTTCCTTCTCCAATGCATGAAAGTGAAAAGGGAAAGTGAAGTCGCTCAGTGGTGTTTGACTCTGCGACCCCATGGACTGCAGCCTACCAGGCTCCTCTGTCCATGGGATTCTCCAGGCAAGAGTATTACCTAATGGAGGTCAAATTTGTGCTTTAACTTTATTCACCAATCTATTTGAGATCCTAATTGATAGTTTGATTGCAAGGGAGAATGGATAATATTTACATTATTAGCCTTAGGAGAAGATGGTATTTCTCATGCAATTTTATACCCCCACATGTTTATTCACAATATTAATACTTTGGGAAGAAGATTTCCTTTGACATCTGCCTCGACTATCTAAAAGAGAATGAGGATCCTGAAAAAATAAAGACAGAGTACTAAGCCTATGTTTGGGAAATAGGGGTTGAGATTTGTGAGCCTAATACATATTGTGTTGGCCAGATAGTTCTTTCAAGATTTTTATAACATCTTATGGAAAAACCCAAATGAACTTTTTGGTCAACCCAATATATATTAGGTTACTAAACATCATGGTGTTCAAACACATGTTGCTAAACACCATGCGATAAGTAAGCAACAACTCTTCATGTGTGTGTTGGTGCCGAATCTGAGCAGGTTTCTAGGTTCCCTTCTAAACCTTCCGGGCTGTGCCATAAATCCCAGGAAGGTGACCTATGACCTACATTTCTTGGTTATTTATCATTCTGTTTTCAGCTCATCCTAGTGATTAGTTAGAAGATCTCACAGAGACTGCCGGTCACAGCAGCTTCCCTGCCATGCAGTCCCTCTGCCCTTCTGGAAGCGTGTCTCCCACCGGCTAAAGTAAGTCATTTTTCCCTTAGGGAACCAAATCCAAACACTAGAACTTCTCTTGCAGCCTGTAATTAAATCTGGCGGGCAGGTCAGCAGTGCCAGTGGGTCAGGAAAGAGAAGAAAAAGGAAGGGGAAGAAGTGGCATTTGTTTCTTGGCTGGTGCTGCTGCTTCTCTGAGAGGGAGGCTCTGGCAACCGTACAGTGATGTCCCTGTGCCCAGAATATTCGTGCTTGTTCAGAGCCTGCCAGCTGGCTCCAAAATGGTTCTTCCCAATCAAGGGCTTTCGTGTTCACTCAGCACTGAAGGTTGAAGCGCTTTCCTGGTGGTCCACTGCTGCCCAAAGACCTTTTCTGCGTTCACCACCTCAGATTATAACACAGCAGAGTTTCTTATACATTAACGTGCAGCACGATTGCTTGAAGGGCTTGTTAAAAGAAGACCCCTGGGCCCCTCCCCGCTGCCGTGCACAGGTATCCTGGTTTAGTGAGGCCAGAGAGTTTGCATGTCTAACAACTCCCAGGTAATGCAGGTGCTGTTTGTTTATAGCTACTAAGGCTTCAGGTGGTCAAGGGAGGAGAAATGAGTTGAGATTAAGTGTCTAAAGACTAGAAAACAAAAGGTATCTTAGTGAAGATACATAAGAACTCTGTGGTGTCTCCAACATAAAATCTTCTCCATAATTTGCTTTAAAACATAGTTGAGGCCACCGTTTATATCAACAGTTGAGTAAGGAAATACTGTCCCTTTTCAAATTACATAGCATGAAATGCATGAATCTCTCAAGTCTACAGTTTGATGAATTTTCATGAATGCACACATCCACTGTGATGAATAAGCTTGTAAGATATAGAACGTTTCCATCTCCCCAGAAAGTTCTCTCATGCCCCTTCCTAGTAAATCTCCTCCTACTCCTCCCTTACAGTAAAACACTACTTTGATTTAGTTAACAAAAAGTAGTTTTCTTGTTCTAGAACTTCCTATAAATGGAAAAATACAATATATACTCTTTTGTGTCTTGTGTATTTTGTTTTGGTCAGTATATTTTTGAGATTCATCATGCTATTGCATGTTCAACAAGTGCTCCTTTTTGTTACTTAATAGTGTTCCAGTGTATTAATATACTAAAATTTGTTTATCAATTCTCCTATTGATGAATGTTTCTGATTGATTCTAGTTTTAGGCCATTTGAGTAAAACTGACATGAACATTCTTGTCTAAGTCTTTCCATAGATCAGGGAGCAGGTATATTTAATGTTTTCCAAAGTGATTACATCATTATACACACACAGAGAACTTCTAATCCTTTCCAGTATTTCACGTTGTCAAGTTTTAAAATATCAGCCATTCTGCTGAGTATGTAGTAGTACTATTACCAAAACCAAGCTCATACTGCTGCCACATGACAGGGCAAGACACTGAGAGATAGGGTATTGAAGCAAGAAACTCTCAGAAACCCAACAGACCAAGAGGATGGTGGACTAGTGTCCCAAAGAACCATCTTCCCTAGGTTAGAATTCAGGCTTCTTTTGACTAAAAGGGGAGGGTGTAAAGTCCTGGTTCTGGCCATCCCCTCATAAAGGGGAGGGGATATGTTAATTTCTTCCTCTCTGCACCCATTCACAGATGGACCTGGTCAGGAAGATTCCAGTGACCTAAACAAAAGTAGTTTAGGTTACCACTCACTACTTGGGAGGCAGGGTTCCCAGAGATGGGCCATTATTATTATAAGCTTATAGGTAATACCCTTTTAGTGATTAATTTGTAATATAATACACAGTTTCTTCCTTATTACAGTATCCCATTGTGATTTAGTTTACATTTTCCTGATGACTAATGATGTTGCCTTTTTATACAGTTCGATATAAACAATGAGATGCAAACAGCCAACTCATTGGGAAAGACTCTCATGCTGGGAAAGATTGAAGGCAGAAGAGAGTGACAGAGGATATGGTTGGATGGCATCACCGATTCAATGGACATGAACTTGGGCAAACTCCAGGAGATGGTGAGGGACAGGAAGGCCTGGCATGCTGCAGCCCAAGAGTCAGACACGACTCAGAGACAGAACAACAACGATGTTGAGCATTTTTTGTTATATTTTATGACTATTCACATACCTTTCTTTTCAAATTTTCTGCCTACTTTAAGTACTTTGGACTGTTTGGCTTTTTATTATTGAGATCATTATGTATTATGATTATAAATCTTCAGTTAGATATATATAACATAAACATTTCTGCAACTGGGTGCTTTTTCATTTTCTTAAAGGTATCTTTTGATGAGCAATTTATATTTTGATAAACTCTATTTAATTCTTTTATAGCTAGTAGTTTTGTGTCTCTTATAAGAAATCTTTGTCACAAACATATTCTCCTATATTTTCTCTTTCTATGAGTTTTGCAGTTTTAGCTTATTTGAATGAATTTCAGTATATGGTACAAGTTTTCAACTTTTAAATGATTCCTTTTTGTCTTCAATACCAGGAACATCAGAGTCTAATTTTAAAGTTAATTATGGCCATAATGTTGGGCTTCCCTGGTGGCTTAGACGGTAAAGAATCTGCCTGCAATGTGGAAGACCCAGGTTCCATCTGTGTGTCAGAAAGATGCCCTGGAGAAGGAAATGGCAACCCACTCCAGGATTCTTGCCTGGAAAATTCCATGGACAGAGAAGCCTGGCAGGCTACAGTCCATGGGATTGCAAAGTGTTGGACACGACTAGGTGACTAACACATGGACAAAATGTTAACTTTTATGGTTATCATATTTGTATTCTTTACTGCTTATTTTCTATTTTAATTTTTTCTTCTTTTTGTATATTACTTTTACTTAAGAGGGGAAGTATTTATAAGTGTTTATACTTATATTAAATAAGTAGGATTCCCTTATTTATCCTAGTAGATAATTAGACTTAAAGTTTGCTACTTAGTATTTTCTTCTGTTGTAGAATATCAAGAACAGTGGAGGCCCCAAGTAAAGGTCATCTTTGGATAATATCCTCTCAACTGAATGAGAAATATTTAATGAAATTCAGATTAATGTCTCCTGTAATCAGTGTAGGGCAGTTTCTTTTACCAGTCAAAGAATTTCCCTGATCCATCTCACCTGTGTTTGGTTTTGGTCCAAATGCCTAGAATTCCGAATGCTGGGAAAGACTGCGGGCAAGAGGAGAAGGGGACAGCAGAGGATGAGATGGTTAGATAGCATTATTGACTCAATGGACATGAGTTTGAGCAAACTCAGGGAGATAGTGAAGGACAGGGAAGCCTGGCATGCTGCAGTTCACAGGGTCACAAAGAATAGGGCACAACTTAGCAACTAAACAACAACAATGCCATCAGTCAGGCTTCTATCTGATCTTTTTGGCCAGGAAGATAAAGTTAAAAAGGATGTGTTTTGTCTCACCATGTCTTATCTCAGTGTTAACACACCTGTATTTGCGGTACAGTACAAGGAAGAATGAGAATATGAGTCAGAGGTCATGACAATATATTTCCTTTTAGCAAATAAGATGTGTGTGCTGGCCCACCTGTCTTTCCACCAGTACTGCCTTACCACCAAATAGTCAAACTCCATCATCCAGAGATATGTTTACACATCATTTATTTATAACCCTGTTTAGTATATCAATAAGATTTCTCATAGGCTTCAACATAATTAAGGAAAGCTATTTACCATGCCAGATACCAAGCCTGACAACTTTATTTTCTAGCCAGCCTATCTCTCTTTCAAAGAAAACTTCAGTTCAGTTCAGTTCAGTCTCTCAGTCATGTCTGACTCTTTGCTACCCCATGAATCGCAGCACGCCAGGCCTCGCTGTCCATCACCATCTCCCGGAGTTCACTCAGACCCACACCCATCGAGTTAGTGATGCCATCCAGCCATCTCATCCTGGGTCGTCCCCTTCTCCTCCTGCCCCCAATCCCTCCCAGCATCAGAGTCTTTTCCAATGAGTCAACTCTTCGCATGAGGTGGCCAAAGTACTGGAGTTTCAGCTTTAGCATCATTCCCTCCAAAGAAATCTCAGGGCTGATCTCCTTCAGAATGGACTGGTTGGATCTCCTTGTAGTCCAAGGGACTCTCAAGAGTCTTCTCCAACACCACAGTCCAAAAGCATCAATTCTTCGGCACTCAGCCTTCTTCACAGTCCAACTCTTACATCCATACTTAGCGGAATGGAATTAAGTAGAAGTGATGCTGTTAGATAATTTTAAGTCTTTTGTAATTTATAAGAAATTAGAAATAAGGTCTTTGTAAACGTTGGCACTTCATTAGTAATGCATTTCTTGTCATATGCTTCACAGTCTACTGTGGTATATTAGGATGTCTGGACTCTCCTTTGAGTTACTGACTGATTACTTTTTGAAAACCTTTTTCTCATGTGTGGAATTTCTGGTCTACCCTTTATCTTCTGCTTTCCTGTTTCTCTGAAAATTATCACTCCATGCACTGAACTTTTTAAAAAAGCCTTACAGAAGGTTCACTGATTCTGAAGAAATAAGTTTGGCACTAGTTCTTGCAGAATAAGGTAGAGTGACCGTGCATAGAATTCAGCATCTACCATAAGAAGAATTGACCTGCTGCTTTTCCTGGGCAATTTAAAGGAGACTGAGAGAAAACTCATATGGTCAAAACAGGCAAGAGACAGAGGGATTTCATTTCCAGAAGCTAGAGATTTGGGAGGACTCACCAGCAGTTGGGGTAGAAATAGCGTAACATAGAAGTCTGATGTGCTCAAGATCTAGAGCAGGTTCCTGTCACTAATTCACTTTGCTACCTAAAAACAGAAGAGGACTAAGAAGTACTAAGTGTGTACTGTTTATCAGACAGTCAGATACATAATTTTAATTAAATTATTCAAGGCATGCCTAGCAGCTAAGTGTTATCATCCCCATTCCACAAAAGAGAACACCAAGGCTCAGAAAGTTTAAGTAACTTATCCAAGTTTACACCGTTACTAAGACAGAATTCAAGCCTGATTCCAAAATTCAAGCCCTTGTACAAAACCATGCTGGCTCCTTGAACTTCAGTCTGTTCATGAGTAAAGGGAAGGAGCGCTAGCAGAGGCTTTCTGGTGTCTCTTCGGTCTTTAGCAAGCTCTCATTTTGCATGCATAGGGACATGGAGGCTGTAAGAGATAGGAGTAATAGAAATACACAATGTGCTTTAACTTCTGGCACAGTTTTCCTTCTAACATAGTGTTATCTTCCAAAATTACAAAAGGAATGAATGTCAAAATCCAAAGTTATAAGAAGATACAACTTCAGATTTAGAACCAAAACAGCAATACAAATGCTACATATTCATTCTCTCCATACTTAGTGGAAAAGATCTTTAAAAACAAAAATATAAATTACACAATGCAACAATCAGCATGCCAATTATTAAAATTATCAGATTAAAAACTTGGTCATCATGAGGTTTCAAATCTGACTCATTATTTTTAAACTGAAAAATAATAAAGCTTTTAGAAATGACTGTCTTATTTTACTCCGCTTTTCAAAGTGCTTTATGTTTTGACTGAAAGCATCAGACTTGTCCAAATATTTCTCACATGATTACTGGCTGGGAAAATGGAATGAAAGCCAGAAAGAAGGAACCAGGTATAACACTCATTTCCAAAGAGAGGTAACCAAGAGCAACACATTGGAGGCAAACGGATGGTTTTCTTTCTACACTGAAATGTGCTTCTAAACATAATGCTGAACATAAAACTAACTGAACTTGGGAGGCGACCACTTTTGGAGAAAATTCTTACATGAACATTTCCTAGATATCATGATTCCTATCGTCATTTCTATTTCTAACATGAGCAACTAACGTGACAATTATACTATTCTACACTGAGCGACTGAACTGACTGACACAAATGTGATCAAAGAAAGGGGGAAGGTAGGCTTCATTTTTGTAAATACAAAATAAACTTTTTGTCAGCCTCTGAGTTAGGTTTTCAAAGGAGCTGGATTTTCTCTTTATTACTAGTTGAGTCTTGGTTTTCTAAGTTGTATTGCTTGTGTCCCTGAACCAATAAAAGTCTTACAGTGAGTTGCTATTGTTTTATGAAAGATGGCATTTTACTTTTTCCCCTTTGTCCATTTTTTTTGAATCCTCTATTAAGAGTATGGAGCAATCAAATGACCCAGCAGAAAAATGTCAGAGCTGTAAGTTTTTCGGCTGGGAGCTTCACATCTAAACATTTCCATACATTTTATCAAATCCCCAGAATGTATCTAAGGGTCTCACTTCCATTACTCTTATATGGTGAAGCTAAGCAATGTTTAAAAGCATTATTTTATTATATCTGAAACAGAACAAAACAAAACACCACATATTTGGGTATTTTACTTAAAAGTGTTGGCAATCTAACATGATACTTCACAGTGTAAAGAGGAAGTACTTCTTTTTTCTTTTCCTTGCACTAAGTAGGCTAAAGATTGTAAGTTGTTGTTAATGATACTTAAGTCTAATTTTAAGCAGATACTCAGTTTACATCTTAAAAACATTCGAATGATACAGCTAATTCCTATTCACATTCAAAGATAGTATCCCATTGCCTGCCAAACCAGGGGCTAAAGACCAGACTTGCCTAAACTCGCAGAAAGGGAGAAAACTGCAGAGGGCTGCCAAGGGAACTAGGTGCTTTTGTTCTGGTTGGATGGGGAGAGGGGGACGGGTCAGGCATAGCTTTCTTGCATTTTTTCCCCATTCACCTGGGACAGGGTCTTTTGCCTCAGATTAAAACTTTGAGCTCTGCATAGACTTAGGTCCTGAGAAGTATGTGTGAAGTTTTAGCACTCCCCGATGTATTTGGGGAACACCAATTTCTTAACCTGGAGAAGACAGTGGCACCCCACTCCAGTACTCTTGCCTGGAAAATCCCATGGAGGGAGGAGCCTTTTGGACTGCAGTCCATAGGGTCGCTAAGAGTCGGACATGACAGAGCAACTTCACTTTCACTTTTCACTTTCATGCATTGGAGAAGGAAATGGCAACCCACTCCAGTGTTCTTGCCTGGAGAATCCCAGGGACGGGGGAGCCTGGTGGGCTGCCATCTATGGGGTCGCACAGAGTCGGACAGGACTGAAGTGACTTAGCAGCAGCAGCAGCTTTCTTAACCAGTATGGAAAACTTCACAGAGTACTAGATAACACCTGATAAGCTATTATATAATTATTTTCTGCACTTTCAGTTTCCCTATATGTCCCAAATTATTTTACTTTCCATGGAAAAAGTAAGGTAAAATTAGCTGTAAAGGATGTATTTGAATCTCTAAATCCTTGAATATTATAAAGATACACATAAGGGAGTAATAATTATGACTTATTCTCTCCGTCTTTCATGCCCACTTGCTTAGTCAGTTGTGATTAAACCTTAATCAACTTGGAACAAGGTTACTGTAAATATCACAGCTAAATACACTAAACACTGAATAAAGCATGAAACACTGCATGATTTTTAATAAAAAAGCAAGGAGTAATTCATCTTTTCCTTTTTCTTAAGCAAATGACCTGAATACCATCCGGCACCTACCCTAAGACTGACTCTAAAACATGTCATCCTACTTGTACACCTTCTAAATCAAGTCATCTTATTATATTTTTTGAATGAATCTTGGTATTTTTTTTCAAACCATGTCAGAGCATATCTTGGGTTATTTTATATTTGTGATGCCAATAAAAATGTTGAATTTGGTTATTTAAAAACTCATCAGAGTAAGTACTGTAAGTGAAACAACGGGGAGTTGTCTGGCAATTTTCTTTATAAACATTATTTGAAAACTTATTTCAATTTGAAAAAGCAATTAATACTTAAGAATGATGTCTTCTCCTAATTGCTTGGAAGATTTACAAGTTTCTGATTTTCCAAGCAATATGGTGTTTATAATAAATCTCCCAGAAGTCTAGCAGAGTAGCAATTTTTTTTTAATGCAAGTATTTTTTCCCTAATATTTTTCTTCTAATGATAATAGTTTCCATGGCTTCTTTGCAACATTCTGGAGTGGAATATGAGCAGCATAAGGCAAAATTGTGACTGTTGAGGAAAAAGGACATTTCAGTGGAGTATGTTGGA
Source organism: Redunca redunca (assembly GCA_006410935.1). Lineage (NCBI taxonomy): Eukaryota > Metazoa > Chordata > Mammalia > Artiodactyla > Bovidae > Redunca > Redunca redunca. The sequence continues at coordinate 32,174 of SJYQ01094520.1, forward strand.
ATTGATATTGGATTTATTTCCAGACTCTAAGCTCTGTAGAAGTGCCTGTGTAAATGTGTTCATGGAGTGTTAGATCTCATTATTTTTTGTTTTGTTTCTTCCAAAATGAAGATAAGTCCTCTTGGGGGAAAAGGTCAGTCATTTTTTAATACAATCAAGAGTTAATAGAACAGAATTAAATCTATATTTCATAATGCTCTGAAGCTAAACCCAAAAGCTGCCTCTATCATACAGTTGTGTTGAAATGTTTTTATGAAGGCTTGATCAGAAAAGTATTAGTTTGATCAAGATAGTTTTTAGGGATGTTTATATTTTTTAAATTATTTTTGCCTATTTTCTTTTTTTTTAATTTCTTGAATCAAAAGCATAAAAATTAGGGAAAAAATTAAAGAAAACTTCAAGTATATCTTTTAAGTAAAAGCTTTTGGTGACACAAAATATGATGCTGCTGGAATAGAGCATAAATAATATGCATTTCTCTGAGATAGAAGAACTAGATATATACATTACTAAAGTAAGGAGTTATGCTCTGAATTAACCCTCTTTAAAGACAGTTTTAGTGTGAACTTNGAACTTCAATACTCAAACTTCAAAATTTTAATAACAGAACAGCATCCTGGTTACAAATCACTTTAAAAGTGCACATTTGTTTTATGTCTATGCATACATTTTAAATGCATACTTCTGGTTTTCCTATTCAAATGTTTTCTAGTCTTGTTACCAGTTTTAGATTTTTCCAACTTTTATAAGAACATAAAAGTGGATCATTTTATTTTATCTAGTAAATATAGAAGCTATATCCTATGGCGGTATAGGGGGCTGAAGAAGATTTCTTTAAAACCAGTACAGCTTCCCCTATGAGGTTTTGGACTTTCCCGTAGATGTTTGGAAAAATACCACAAAGTGTCCAGGCTCACCTGGGACCTGGATATCTGAAAGGCCACCCCGGAATCTGGCAGCTTCCAGAAAACAGTGTGCTCTTTTAGATGGGTATCGTTTTCTTTCCAGGGAAACTGTTGAGGCTGAGGATTCTCCATGGAGGACTCTATAGCCCCTCAAGGGATTTGAAAATCAATATAACTCCTTGCAAAACTTTAAAGTGACATCTGAAATTTGTCCAAAATGTAAGTAAGTACAAATTAAATAATTTCCAACTTATTTTAAATATTCCCTTTTAAAAGTAAAATTGTTACAAAATTTTAAACAGCATCCTAGGGAATATAAATGCTAAAGTGATTTAATCCCCTATTTTCATCCACCTAAAAGAATAGCAGTTCAGAAATAAGCTCTTATTTAACACCTGGAAATTAAATTTTTTCCTTTTATTTTTTCGAACTTGTTTTTCCATTTCCCTTCCTTATCAGATTTTATTCTAATTTCATACAATCTTATTTATATAACATAATTTTATTCTTTTTAAAATAAGAAAGTAGTATATTTATTTCCTTATTATGCTTAGTGCACTTGTTCCTGAAAGGGACAATGTGAGTAAATCCTAAACAGGGAAGCAAGGGAGAAAGTTTTTCTCTAGCAGTGATGATGGTAAGGAAAGTGGTAAAGACACAAATGTCATGAGGTCAAGGCAGGAGCTGGCTATTCCTTCCAGTTGGTCCAGGCCTTGGTCTGCCCACCATTGCATCTTCTAACAAGTACATTCTCCAGTGATGGTGACTGCTACCCCCACTCAGCCTTCTGTCAGTCTTCACAGAAAAGTCAACGTAATTTTATTCTTAAAAATCTCTGTTAAAAGCTATTATACTTTTTCACAGCAAAAATGTAAGCTAAATTTACTTTTTAAAAATTTATTAAGTGCTAAATGTTAAAAAATTTCTCCTGAATTTTCCAGGGGATCTTCCTGACCCAGGTATTGAATCCAGGTTTCCTACATTGTAGACAGATTCTTTACAATTTGAGCCACCATGAAGAATCCATGATTAGCGAAAAAATTGTATTATTGAGTTATGTTTAATATAATTGTGTTAAAAGATTGGTAAAGAAATTAAAAATAATAAAAGAAATATTTTAAAAAATGCCTCTTTTTTGTATGTGTATTTCTCAATGAAATGGATCAGTCAGACTTTTCCCACATAGATCTGAATATGAATACTACTTACTATTAGAATGAATTAGGGGTTTAGTATTAATCCTGTTCTTATTTGTCATTTTAATTGATGTTAGTGTTAAAAACCCTTATTTGTAGATGGGGATGGAAGGACACTTGATTATTATAGTTATGACACTTAAATCTTGACTTTTAAACAGCTTTTATGTAAAATTTATATACTGGTATATCATAAATAATTATTTTTAAAGATCTATCAGCTGAAAATTTATTTATTTACTTATTTGCTTTGTGGAAAGCAAAGAACTAGAGACTGTCTGTGATTTGTTACCCAGACATGAAATTCTTTTCACTCTTTTACTCCTGTATTAGCATAGTTAGTATTTTCAAGTATCCCTTGTCTAGTATCACTGCTAAAATGTTTTCACTCCAGGGCCATGCAATGAATGAAAAATATGACTCTCTCTTGTAAGGGTGCAAAAGGGCAATAATAAATGTAGATCCACAGACCCTTAGAGAATAATTCACAGGAAAGGTATGGCTCTGAAAATATCCTTAGCTCTATCTGTGTGCTGGACAGGTCTCTGTAAACCCCCATCTGAGTCCTCTCTTTGAGGACCACTGTTTTGAAGCATCTGTGGTCCCTTGATAGCCCAATAGCACTTGCCTTGACGTAACTAACATGATAAGTCAGTGTAGTTTAGTAGAAGAGGACTGGATTTAAGAGTCCAAAAGCATGGTTTCACCTATTACCTCTGCTCTTAACTGGCTATGTGCCTCTAGAAAACATCACTTTAATTCTCTGGACCTCAGCTTTCTCATTTGAAGTTGGACTAGAATAGTGTTCCCCAAAACTAAGTGGCATAATTTTAGGTGGTATAGCTATAAATTGTCTTTATTTGTAATACATTTCTTTTATAGTTTGTTAGAAAAATCAGTGAACTGATCAGCATGCTAAATCTATGATTCTAGGGACTTCCCTGGTGGTCCAGTGGCAGCTAAGACCACACTCCCAACACAGGGGACCCAGGTTTAGTCCCTGGTCAAGGATCTAGCTCCCACATATGGCAACTAAGAGCTCACATGCCATAACTAAAGACCCCGTGTAACTCAACTAAGACCCAGTGCAACCAAATAAATCAATTAATTAAAACACAATTTTTTAAAAAAACTTTGATTCTTGAATATAGTTTTAAAAAATGAATCTAAAAGAGGAAATACTTAAGATTTTTTTAATAATCTATTTTTTAAATTAAATAACAAAATATGTAAAATCCATGAACATAGTATGGGAGTTAATTAAGTTTGAGAAACATAGTTATGAATACTCTATTCCACCAAATCCTAACACTGTATGATTTTATGAAAAAGAACTGGAAGAAAATAAAAATTAAGGGAGGAAACATGGGAGAAGAGAGAGAGGGAGACAGGAAGAACTTTATGAAATAGACTTTAAGTAAGTCTATTTCTCAGTAGGCTTGTAAAGTGCCATAGTCACGGATGGCACATATCAACCCACATCAGAAACTCCAAAAAGCAAGTTCAGGCAAATTATTCAGTTAAACATTCATAGATAGATGTTTTAAAGGCAGAATAATAATTATGCAAGTCAGGCTTTCTCAACTGGCTGAGCATAAGCTAAAATCTTTACCACGTCTGCACAGCCAAGGGATGTGGCAATTTGATATAATTACCTGGGCAAGGCAGGCAAATAAAACTTACCACAAAATTCAGGGGACTGAGTTACATGCATACATCACCTATCTTTACTGATCAAATTATCCAGGTAATCTGTTCACCTTCTTGTCACATCCCCTGTGTTGCCACAGCCAATTCCAATGCTGGAATTTTAATTAAGACAGTCTACTGAGAATATGGGGGCTTCCCTCGTAGCTCAGTCGGTAAAGAATCTGCCTGCAGTGCAGCACACCCAGGTTGGATCCCTGGGTCGGGCAGATCCCTTGGAGAAGGAAATGGCAACCCATTCCAGTATCCTTGCCTGGAAAATCCCACGGACAGAGGTGGGCTGCAGTCCATGGGGTTGCAGAGTTGGGCACGACTGAGCAATTAACACTACCACTACTGAGAATAAATGCCCTCCAAATAAGTGTGGATTTTTTTAGATTAGTAAAGATATACATCTTTTAAAAAGTTAATCATTACCTAGAGATAAAGAATACAATGAATTGCTCTATATTAACATGAACAATTTTCTAAGCCTTGTACATCTTACGTGTAATGTGTGAATACATCCAGCTAGTTATATAAAAATATTTTTCACTTCATTTTTATGTTATCATGGTCAATTTCTTTGGACTCTTATAAGTAAGATATTAAGAATAAAATCTACCTTTATTCTTTCTTTCTGTGTCCTAATCTTTATTTTAGAATCAATAAAATGAAAATTGTTCAGCTACATAAAAATCTTTAATGTGCACACACAGACACACGTACACTCACACATGCACACTGGTACACATAAATAAACACCACCAACGTTTCTTTTAGAAATGTAATAGTTAATACATATTAAAAATGGACCAATCCAAGAAGTATGTAAAAAGTGAATCTCAGTTATACCTTCAGCTAATGCCTTGCTTCTCTTCTTGTCCTATATTCTAACAAAGAAAGAGCGGTCACCCTGTATGGTATATCTTCAGTGCCTCTTGGATCTCAGGTGCCTTTTCTCTAAACAACCATAGTAAGTTGTATTTATGACTTTACGAAGCAATTTCCATCTTCCCTATTCAGTATGTAACCCTATGGGATAGTGACACCTAGAGAAAAACTGATCAGTTTCTCTGAGCATTTCTGTTTCTAGGAACATTTAGGATACCAAGGCAATACTGATAATAGCTGCCATTTATGGGAAATATTACTAGTAGTGAAGTTGTATGTGTAAAAATTCTTTATCATTCCTCACAACATTGTAAGGAGATATTTTATGTATAGATTACTAAGCAATGCTCTAAGAGTAATATGCCCAGAGGCATATAGACAGTAGTGGGATTTGAACCTAAATCCATCTTTCACTGAAGCCAGGAAAACTTTTTTGTACTCCACACCAATCTCTTATTATTAACGATTACTGCTTAATGTTTGTTGAATGAAACCTAATTCTCAAATATGCTCTTTCCAGATGGGCTTTGATAGCAGATGCCAATCCAAAATCCTCAGGTAGCTAGGATCAAGCAGAAAAAGGTTGGAAATTTTCCAATCGACTGTGAGTAATAATGAGCAATCTGGATTATATACAAACCCATTCACACCAACTCTTCTCCAAATCCCCCAGAGCACTTTTATTTAGCAGGGCAGGCCAGAGAAGCCCAACTGGCTGCCTGAAAGGAAAGGTGGGGCAAGAGAAGCTTTGCTCTAACGTGGGCAGGTCATTCTATCACCAGTATAATCCTGGAAGGGTCCAGTTTTCCTGAGTGTCCATCCTCAGACAAATCCAACATCGATTGAGCCGTATCACTGTAAATCTATGTTCCCCTGAATATCCCAGAAAGAGGGGAAGCTGACAATGTGAACATTCAGTGGTGAAATATCTGAGGATAATGCTCCTGGAACACTTGCAGGTTGTCACACACATGATTAATGTAAGTAATCATGTGCTCTAGGCATTCTGAATGATGCTCTGTTGAATTTATGTGCAAAATACCAAAGACTATGCTAAAATATAATAGCAATAAGCCCACATTCAGACACTGGAACAAAGGACTAGGCCTATTGCCAAGATGAAGTTAGATAATGCTTATAAATCACACTGGCAAACACTTTCTCTATATTACTCCATATTAATCTGTACCATCCCTTTGTAGCAGAGTATGACATGTTTTATTCTTTCCTTTTTCCAAGTTAGGAAACAGGTTCAGAGAATAAATAATATTTATTAAATACTAATGTGTCCCAGTTTCTGTGCTTAGGAAATACCTCACATTATCTAATTTAACCTTGTCACAAGCTTAAGAGGGAAATTTCACTGTTACTCTATTACATAAGGAAATTAAACACAGAGAAGTAAATCACCAATAGTCATGTGGCTGGTAGGTGGTCCGCTGAGATTCTAGCACAGATCTGTCTGACTCTAAAACTCCTTTAGCACCATGCTGCATTTATTTGATAAGAATTTAAGGGATTTGCCCAGAGTTTCCAATCTTAAAACCATCTCTGCTAATTCCAAAGTCCTTTATTTTTCCAGAACCACAATCTCCTCAATATTTAATCTAGTAATGGATTTCGAGTGGATGCTTCCTTGCTAAGAATCTCTAAAGTGAAGTGACTTACTCTACGATGGCCTCCATCCAGTTAAGAGGCATATCCACCAGGAATAAAGATCTTCTGAACATCCACCATCAGCCCTACACTGTGATGAACACTGCTGAGCTCACCAAAAGGAACCCAGTGGCTTCTGGAACTTCTAGCAGCAACATGTTTCTCTAAAACCAACGAAAATAGGTCCCTTTTCAGGTTACGTGTTTACTGTAAGCAGGAATAGGGAAATAAAACAATTCCATTTCCCTTTGTGCTGTTTGAGGAAGAGAGGTGAAAGCCCAGCTTTTGCCTTTGAATCATATACCTTGGATCATAGGTCAGGCAAATTGGTGGTCACCTTCAGGTCCTAACCCGCAGAGAAATCCACCTCAGGAAGCCTCGTCATTCAGGAAAGTTAGGTGCCAGGTTCCACAAACCTGGACTTGCTGGGGGAAGGCCTCTTCAGCCAAGAACAGCACAACCAGCAAGGGGTAGTGGGAGGTGGAAGCAAGCTCAAGGCTGGCAAGTAGGCAGGGTGAGTCACTCTTTTGATGTGGAGTGGTTATTCCAAACACAGCAAAGGCAAGCAAGCATTTCCTTCCCCTGACTACTCTGACTACTGGGCAACAGCCCCTTTGTGTAGGCAACTGAGTCACAGGACAGGAAGGCTGCAGAACCAAGGGAGAGGACATTGCTAATATGTGGTGTTATACAAGTTTTACTGAGATGAATTTGGTCTTGGCCAGGTAACATTTCAGTCTGCTCTATAAAGTAGCTACCTCTTTATTGTATTTCTAAAGCCCTTCCCCCACTGCTCCCTGTTCTTACTGGGGATGACAACTGAGAGGTGTCCATATTTAGCAAGACCTTTTCAGCAGAGTTAACTAAAGAACTCAACTAACTTTAGTAAAAAGGTTTGTGTATGCATCTTTCTGATTGTCTTACTTATAGAATGAAAATGTCATAAAGAAAAGATGATTAAACCCCTTGGTGGTTCTGGGAATGCCTGGTTCGTTCATAGGGACAGAAGATTCAAATGCTGGGTCATACTGGATCCATCTGGCCCAGATGGATCTAGTTTGACTATAGAAAGCAGATGGAAAGTACTGCCATTCCCAGTGGCTTCGACTTGGGCCTGATGCTGGTGTTTCAGCATGCTTCCTGCTGTCTTTCTGCGCTCTTCCTGGGAGCAGAGGCTAGAAGCCTGATGACATTTCCTAGACCTCCTGCGAGTTCTGGTACAGGATCCTCTAATAAGAGACACTTGCATGAGATTTGGAAGGTAAAAGTGAAGGCACCATTATTGCTTTGGCCATAGCAAGACACAGAGAGTCTTTGGCAGATAAGGACCTGAGCTTCTGCCAGTGACTTCTGAGGACCCTCCTGCAAATCACCCACTTTGGCACTACAGTCAGCTGAGATAGCCCATGGAGGTTCCTTGAAACTCCTGCACTTTCTGATTTCCTGAACTTTAATGGTAGGTTCTCTGATTTTTCTTGTCATCCATGTTTTATAATTCCTTCAATTCCTTCCTTTTTGAAGTAGCTTGAGATTGCTTTTTCTTTGACCAAACCCTGCCTGGTACCCACTTTAAAAACTCAAGGAATGCATCCAAACAATTTGCTTTCTACAACTTATTAAGGATCTATTTCTGTCCAGTTATTCATCTTTTTCAAGTTTTTTCAAAAATATTTTCATTGAGTAATTCTTCTTGGGGCAATGAACTATAAAATGACTACCCAGTCATAAAGTATATTTCATTTATCTGCTCCTTTTAAAAGTATTTCAAACCCTGGGGCATCTCTGGCATAATATTAATTAAATATATATTCATCTGCCATATGCCCTTTATCTTGTTTTGGTTATTGATCATATTTAAAGTATTTTGGTTGTTTAACCTCTTCTTAGATCAAAGAATATCATTTTTAACCTGAATTTCATTTTTAAAATTTAGTTGTCCTTGACTAAGCCTTTTCTGGACAAAAAGTAGAAGGAAAGACAGAACTGGGTTAATTCTTAACAGTAGTATCCAAAGTATCAAAGTATTATATGTAAGCTGAGTGAAGAAACAAGATAAGAATTTGAGAGAAATTATCTTGTAAATTAAT
>SJYQ01094520.1:50124-66047 GCA_006410935.1 Redunca redunca
TGTTCCCTTGGTGTCTCTAATTTTCTTGAAGAGATCTCTAGTCTTTCCCATTCTGTTGTTTTCCTCTATTTCCTTGCATTGATCACTGAAGAAGGCTTTCTTATCTCTTCTTGCTATTCTTTGGAACTCTGCATTCAGATGCTTATATCTTTCCTTTTCTCCTTGGCTTTTTGCTTCTCTTCTTTTCACAGCTATTTGTAAGGCCTCCTCAGACAGCCATTTTGCTTTTTTGCATTTCTTTTCCATGGGGATGGTCTTGATCCCTGTCTCCTGTACAATGTCACGAACCTCATTCCATAGTTCATCAGGCACTCTATCTATCAGATCTAGGCCCTTAAATCTATTTCTCACTTCCACTGTATAATCATAAGGGATTTGATTGAGGTCATACCTGAATGGTCTAGCAGTTTTCCCTACTTTCTTCAATTTAAGTCTGAATTTGGCAATAAGGAGTTCGTGACCTGAGCCACAGTCAGCTCCTGGTCTTGTTTTTGCTGACTGTATAGAGCTTCTCCATCTTTGGCTGCAAAGAATATAATCAATTTGATTTTGGTGTTGACCATCTGATGATGTCCATGTGCAGAATTTTCTCTTGTGTTGTTGGAAGAGGGTGTTTGCTATGACCAGTGCATTTTCTTGACAAAACTTTATTAGTCTTTGCCCTGCTTCATTCTGCATTCCAAGGCCAAATTTGCCTGTTACTCCTGGTGTTTTTTGACTTCCTACTTTTGCATTCCAGTCTCCTAGAATGAAAAGGACATCTTTTTTGGGTGTTAGTTCTAAAAGGTCTTGTAGGTCTTCATAGAACTGTTCAACTTCAGGTTCTTCAGCGTTACTGTTTGGGGCATAGACTTGGATTACTGTGATATTGAATGGTTTGCCTTGGAAACAAACAGAGATCATTGTGTCATTTTTGAGACTGCATCCAAACACTGCATTTTGGACTCTTCTGTTGACCATGATGGCTACTCCATTTCTTTTAAGGGATTCCTGTCCGCAGTAATAGATATAATGGTCATCTGAGTTAAATTCACCCATTCCAGTCCATTTTAGTTTGCTGATTCCTAGAATGTTGACGTTCACTCTTGCCATCTCCTGTTTGACCACTTCCAGTTTGCCTTGATTCATGGACCTGACATTCCAGGTTCCTATGCAATATTAAGTTGTGCTCCAATAAGTTGTGTTATACCACTGGTTCTCAACCCTGGCTGCACATTATTGTTGTTGTTGATGTCATGATGATGAGCTGCCCATTTAGAAAAAGGGGGGGATTTATGCATTTTATTCAATCATCTTTATCTAAAATGTATTTGAGCTACCCACCTGATTTTTTAACTAGCCAAGACCATAACAGACTACCATAGACAGTTATATGCCAACATATTGAACAATCTAGAAGAAATGGATAAACTTCGAAAAACATATAATCTTCTAAGTCTGAAGCAGGAAGAAACAGAAAATCTGAATAGATCTGTTCCTAGTAATCAAATTGAATCAGTAATCAAAAAATTCCCAACAAACAAAAGTACAGAACCAGATGGCTTCACAGGAAAATTCTATTAAGCACTTAAAAAGGAGCTAATGCCTTTTCTTCTCAAACCATTTCCAAGAATAGAAGAGGAAGAATACTTGTGAATTCATTCTATGAGGCCAGTACTACTCTGAGGCCAAAACCAAAGACACTACAAAAAGAAAAATTAAAAGCTAACATCCCTGATGAACATAGATGCTAAAATCCTCAATAAAACATTAGCAAACCAAATTCAACAATACAATTGAAAACATTATGTATCATGGTCAAATGAGATTTATTCCAGGGATACAGTACTGCAAATCAACCATGTAATACATCACATTAACAAAACAAAGAAAAAAATCACAGGGAGATCTCAACAGATGCAGAAAAAAACATTTGATAAAATTCAACATCCATTCATAATAAAAACTCTCACTGAAGTGAGTGTAGAGAGAACATGATAAAGGCCATTTATGATAAACCCACAACTAACATGCTCAATGGTAAAAAGTTGAAAGCTTTTCCTCTAACATTAGGAAGAAGACAAGGATGAACACTCTTGTCACTTCTATTTAACATAGTAATAGAAATCACAGCCAAAGCAATTAGGCAAAAAAAATAAATAAATAAATAAATAAATAAAAAGAATCCAAATTGAAAAACCATGCATAAAAGTTTATTAATCCATAACAAAAGAGACAAGAATATGCAACAGGGAAAATACAGTCTTTTCAATAAGTAGTGCTGGGAAAACTGGACAGCTGCATGTAAAAGAATGAAGTCCAGCTCAGTTCTGTCACTCAGTCATGTCTGACTCTTTGCGACCCCATGGACTGCAGCGCACCAGGCTTCCCTGTCCACCACCAACTCCTGGAGCTTGCTCAAACTCATGTCCATTGAGTCGGTGATGGCATTCAACCATCTCATCCTCTGTTGTCCCTTTCTTCTCCTGCCTTCAGTCTTTCCCATCATCAGGATCTTTTCTAAAGAGTCAGTTCTTTGCAAAAGAATGAAACTGGAACAATTTCTCATATCATATACAGAAACAAATTCAAAATAGATGTAAGACCAGAAACCATAAAACTCCTAGAAGAAAATAAAGGCAGAACACGCTTTTTGACGTAAGTCATAGCAATATTTTTTGGATCTGTCTTCTCAGGCAAAGGAAACAAGCAAAAAAAGAACAAATGCTACCTAATTAACCTTAAAAGCTTGGCACAGCAAAGGAAACCAACAAAATAAAAAGACAGGGGGCTTCCCTGTGGCTCAGTGATGAAGAATCCACTTGCCAGGGCAGGAGACATAAGTCCAAGCTTTGGTCCAGGAAGATCCCATGTGAAACAGGCAACTAAGCCCAAGTGCCACGACTACTGAGCCTGTGCTCCAGAGCCCGGGAGCTGCAACTACTGAGCCCAAGTGCCACAACTACTGAAGCTCGTGCCAGAGCCTATGCTTCGCAACAAGGGAAGCCCGTGCTCCAAAACTGCAGAGTAGCCTCTGCTCAACACAACTGGAGCAAAGCCCTCGCAGCAACAAAGACCCAACACAGCCAAAAATAAATAAATGAATAGAACTATTTTTAAAAAGTCAAAAATAAAAATACAATCTACTGAATGGGAGAAAACATTTGCAAATGATATGTCCCATGAGGGGTTAATATCCAAAATATAACAAACAGCTTACACAACACAATATAAAAAACAATGTAAAAAGAGGCAGAAGACCTGAATAGGCATTTTTCTAAGTAAGGCACATAGATGGCCAACAGGCACATGAAAAAATGCTCAATATCACTAATCATCAAGAAAATGCAAATCAAAACCACAATGAGATAGCATCTCACAACTCACACCTGTCAGAATGGCTGTCATCAAAGACCAAATGTTAGGGGGGACATGGAGAAAAGGAAATGCTAGTACATCACTGGAGGGAATGTAAAGTGGTGCAGCCTCCATGGAAAACAGTATGGAGGTTCCTCAAAAAACTATAAATAGAACTACTATATGATCCAGCAATTCCACTGCTGAGTATATATTCAAAGAAAATAAAAATACTAATTCAAAAAAATACATGCACCCAATGTTTATAAAAGCACTATTTACAGTAGCCAATATATGAAAGCAACCTAAGTGCCTGTGGAGATGAAAGGGTAAAGATGTGGGATATATATATATATATATCAGTTCAGTTGCTCAGTCGTGTCTGACTCTTTGCGACCTCATGAATCACAGCACACCAGGCCTCCCTGTCCATCACCAACTCCCGGAGTTCACTCAGACTCATGTCCATTGAGTCAGTGATGCCATCAAGCCATCTCATCCTCGGTTGTCCCCTTCACCTCCTGCCCCCAATCCCTCTCAGCATCAAAGTCTTTTCCAATGAGTCAACTCTTCGCATGAGGTGGCCAAAGTACTGGAGTTTCAGCTTTAGCATCATTCCTTCCAAAGAAATCCCAGGGCTGATCTCCTTCAGAATGGACTGGTTGGATCTCCTTGCAGTCCAAGGGACTCTCAAGAGTCTTCTCCAATACCACAGTTCAAAAGCATCAATTCTTCAGCACTCAGCCTTCTTCATAGTCCAACTCTCACATCCATACATGACTACTGGAAAAACCATAGCTTTGACTAGACGGACCTTAGTCGGCAAAGTAATATCTCTGCTTTCGAATATGCTATCTAGGTTGGTCCTAACTTTTCTTCCAAGGAGTAAGCGTCTTTTAATTTCATGGCTGCAATCACCATCCACAGTGATTTTAGAGCCCCCCAAAATAAAGTCTGACACTGTTTCCACTGTTTCCCCATCTATTTCCCATGGAGTGATGGGACCGGATGCCATGATCTTCGTTTTCTGAATGTTGAGTTTTTAGTTAACTTTTTCACTCTCCTCTTTCACTTTCATCAAGAGGCTCTTTAGTTCCTCTTCACTTTCTGCCATAAGGGTGGCGTCATCTGCATATCTGAGGTTCTTGATATTTCTCCTCGCAATCTTGATTCCAGCTTGTGTTTCTTCCAGTCCAGTGTTTCTCATGATGTACTCTGCATATAAGTTAAATAAGCAGGGTGACAATATACAGCCTTGACGTACTCCTTTTCCTATTTGGAACCAGTCTGAGAAATGCTCAGATATATTGTATTTCCCTGTGCATACAAGTTCCATGGATATGCTGGTATACCACAAAAGAAACCATTCTAATACCTTTGTACAAAATAATATACTCACTCCAGTATCCTTGCCTGGAAAATCCCATGGACAGGAGCAGCTTGTCAGGCTATAGTCCATGGGGGTCATGAAAGTGTCAGAAATGATTTAGTGACTAAACAACAACAAAATGTATAACTAAATCATTTTTCTGTACACCTGGAACTAACAACATTGTAAATCAAATATACTCCAATGTAAAATAAAGAAAAAATATATGCTAATATACAATATAAATATTAGGCTAACAATAACTATTATGTTTAGATATAACTGATAAATTAGTCTTTACAAGGAACTTGCTACTAAAACTCCAGTATATTTCATTAGGTATAATTTTTAATCTCTTTAAAGTTATAAAGTTCTTTGATATTTGATTAAAAGCTCTAGAATTTTCTTTCCGGGGGGGAAAAAAACACATTTACACATGGACCATATTTGGAATATACTCTTTTGAAAAAAATTTTTTTTTTTTTACTTTACAATACTGTATTGGTTTTGCCATACATTGACGTGAATCCTCCATGGGTGTACATGAGTTCCCAAACCTGAACTGCACCCGCCCCACCTCCCTCCCCATATCATCTCTCTGGGTCATTCCAGTGCACCAGCCCGAAGCATCCGGTATCCTGTATCGAACCTAGACTGGCAATTCATTTCTTACATGATAGTATACATGTTTCAATGCCATTCTCCCAAATCATCCCACCCTCTCCCTCTAGAATATACTCTTATGAACTCATATACTATGAAGCTTTTTCATGAATTCCCAGTTAAAAAGCACCTCCCTAGTTTATTTAGAAGGTATCTTAACTGTCAGAAATTCAGTTTCCAAATCGGTTTCAGGGACATGAACAAAATACAACAATCTGTCCAGCTAAGTCTAATTTTAAAAAGATAATTGTGGAAGAGAAAAAAATCTTGATACTTAAAGAGGCCTTTTAATAGATCTCATGGATGCTAGAGGCTGGAAGGAAGTCCATGTAACCCTCTGGTTTCACATGACTGCCTGCCACTGAGGTTTGTCTTAGAAAATCATCCTCAACTCATTCCTACCTTTACCTTTTACCAGGGATAACATTTCGATTAAAAAACAACCAGGTGATAAATACCTTTTGGTCATACCCTTTTCCTATTTATTCATTTTGTTGAAAGCTTAAGCAGATGTGATTTGTTTGCTTCTTTCTCTCTAGAATATTTTTTATTTTTGCATCCTATGATTTAGTAATAACCTTATATCATGTATCAAAAATCAATTATTTATGCATTCATTTAACAAATACTTACTGAGCTCTATGTGTTTCACTTCAGTTCAGTTGCTCAGTCGTGTCAGACTCTTGCGACGCCATGGACCACACCATGCCAGTCCTCCCTGTCCATCACCAACTCCTGGAGTTTACCCAAACTCCTGTCCATCGAGTCGGTGATGCCATCCAACCAACTTATCATCTGTCATCCCCTTATCCGCCTGCCATCAATCTTTCCCAGCATCAGGGTCTTTTCAAGTGAGTCAGCTCTTCGCATCAGGTGGCCAAAGTACTGGAGTTTCCGCTTCAACATCAGTCCATCCAGTCCTGAGGAGATCGAGACTGATCTCCTTTAGGATGGACTGTTTGGACCTCCTTGCAGTCCAAGGGACTCTCAAGAGTCTTCTCCAGGACCACAATTCAAAAGCATCAATTCTTTAGCACTCAGCTTTCTTTAGAGTCCAACTCTCACATCCATACATGACTACTGGAACAACCATAGCCCTGACTAGATGGACCTTTGTTGACAAAGTAATGTCTCTGCTTTTTAATATGCTATCTAGGTTGGTCCGGAAAAGGCAATGGAACCCCACTCCAGCACTCTTGCCTGGAAAATCCCATGGACGAAGGAGCCTGGTGGGCTACAGTCCATGGGGTCGCTAAGAGTCGGACATGATTGAGTGACTTCACTTTCACTTTTCACTTTCATGCATTGGAGAGGGAAATGGCAACCCACTCCTGTGTTCTTGCCTGGAGAATCCCAGGGACGGGGGAGCCTGGTGGGCTGCTGTCTATGGGGTCGCACAGAGTTGGACACGACTGAAGCGACTTAGCAGCAGCAGCAGCAGCTAGGTTGGTCATAACTTTCCTTCCAAGGAGTAAGCGTCTTTTTATTTGATGGCTGCAGTTACCATCTGCAGTGATTTTGGAGCCCTCCCCAAATAAGTCAGCCACTGTTTCCACTGTTTCCCCATCTATTTGCCATGAAGTGATAGGACCAGATGCCATGATCTTAGTTTTCTGAATGTTGAGCTTTAAGCCAACTTTTTCACTCTCCTCTTTCACTTTCATCAAGAGGCTCTTTAGTTCTTCTTCACTTTCTGCCATAAGGGTGGTGTCATCTGCATATCTGAGGTTCTTGATATTTCTCCCAGCAATCTTGATTCCAGCTTGTGTTTCTTCCAGCCCAGCATTTCTCATGATGTACTCTGCATATAAGTTAAATAAGCAGGGTGACAATATACAGCCTTGACCTACTCCTTTCCAGATTTGGAACCAGTCTGTTGTTCCATGCCCAGTTCTTACTGTTGCTTCCTGACCTGCACATAAGTTTCTCAAGAGGCAGGTCAGGTGGTCCAGTATTCCCATCTCCTTCAGAATTTTCCACAGTTTATTGTGATCCACACAGTCAAAGACTTTGGCATGTCAATAAAGCAGAAGTAGATATTTTTCTGGAACTCTCTTGCTTTTTCCATGATCCAACAGATGTTGGCAATTTGATCTCTGGTTCCTCTGCCTTTTCTAAAACCAGCTTGAACATCTGGAATTTCACAGTTCACATATTGCTGAAGCCTGGCTTGGAGAATTTTGAGCACTACTTTACTAGAGTGTTAGATGAGCACAATTGTGTGGTAGTTTGAGCATTCTTTGGCATTGCCTTTCTTTGGGATTAGAATGGAAACTGACCTTTTCCAGTCCTGTGGCCACTGCTGAGTTTTCCAAATTTGCTGGCATATTGAGTGCAGGATTTTGATCGCATTATCTTTTAGGATTTGAAATAGCTCCACTGGAATTCCATCACCTCCACTAGCTTTGTTGTAGTGATGCTTCCTAAGGCCCACTTGACTTCACATTCCAGGATGTCTGGCTCTAGGTGAGTGATCACAGCATTGTGGTTATTTGGGTCATGAAGATCTTTTTTGTACAGTTCTTCTGTGTATTCTTGCCACCTCTTCTTTATATCTATATGTTTAGCATATGCTGTAATGTGGGATCCAATGAGCAAAATCACAGTTCCTGCTCTCATTGAGCTGACAGTCTAGTCAGAGAGACAAACTATAGTTAAAGAGAATAGCATAATAATTACAAGAGTCATAGTGCTATGCAGGAAAGGTACATGGAGCTACAAAAGACCATAATTGTAGTATTGGATGAGTCAGGAGGTCAGAAAAAGAGCTGAATGTGTTGCAGTTTAAGAAAGAGTGAGAGTTAACCAGGTGAGTAAGAGTAGAAAAGCACTCCTATGCAAACACCCGTGTCCTCTTTGTCCAAACTTGCTCCTGCCTTACTCAATTTGGTCTGTGCTAGGATATTTGTATCTTGCTCAAACAGTCTGTGCAAAGGCCCTGTGGCTATAGCAAACTAATTGACTGTATCAGTTCAGTTCAGTTCAGTTGCTCAGTCGTGTCCAACTCTTTGCGACCCCAGGAAATGCAGCATGCCAGGCCTCCCTGTCCATCACCAACTCCCAGAGTTCACAAAAACTCATGTTCATCAAGTCGGTGATGCCATCCAGCCATCTCATCCTCTGTCATCCCCTTCTCTTCCTGCCCCCAATCCCTCCCAGCATCAGAGTCTTTTCCAATGAGTCAACTCTTCACATGAGGTGGCCGAAGTNTAAATAAGCAGGGTGACAATATACAGCCTTGACCTACTCCTTTTCCTATTTGGAACCAGTCTGTTGTTCCATGTCCAGTTCTAACTGTTGCTTCCTGACCTGCATATAGTTTTCTCAAGAGGCAGGTCAGGTGGTGTAAGTATAATTCATATTGCTCTTGCAACTACACACTTTTTCATTCAGAGACTTGGAGTGTCAAGATTTTTTGAGGACAGAAAGATTTTCTTTCCTTCTGCATCTAGATATATAGATAGTTTGGCTACAAGGAGGAACTCTGGATCTGAACATGAGAAGAGACGACTACTAGCAGCTGTCAAATCACACAATCATTCTTTCTCAGGTCTTGGTGTTTTCGTTAGGATAATCTATATAGGAACATTTTTGCAAATATCTTTATCAGATAACTCTAACGAAGACGTATAAAGTGTAGTGGATTTTAGTAGTAATGGTAGTATTCTTTTCTAAAACCCCATCCTGCTCAATGTTTTCCATAAATGGATTAAACGGAAGCCACAGAGCTTCTGCTATCTGGCAAGGGCTAGGAGTGGGGAGGAGGTTTTTAACTTTAAGGCAAGGTATATAAGTCTGTAGAGAAAGCATCCATTTTATTGACTTTGAAATAGAAAAAAGCCATTGTCTGTGTGTGTTGGGGGAGGGACTGTTCAGGAAAAAGAGCTAGACTCAGGGAACTCAAACCCAGGCTCTGTAACAACCTAGAGGGGTGGAATGGGGAGGAATGAGGGAGGGATGTTCAGGTGGGAGGGGACGTATATGTACCTATGACTGATTCATGTTGATGTTTGGCAGAAACCAATACAATATTGCAAAGCAATTATCTTTCAATTAAAAATAAATAAATTTATAAAAAACACCTACAGCTAGGAATCTGCAGAGCATTTTATAAAAAAAAAGCAAAACCTATTGGAAAAAAATCACGTAAAAACATTTAAGATATATATTGGAACAAATTTAATTCTTAGGTCAAGGTTTCACCAAAACACATATCTGAGCACAGATGAAATTGAGTAAGGCAAGAGCAAGTTAGGACACAGAAGAAGATCCTTGCGGGGCCAGCACAGAATCTCTTCCTTATGCAGATTATCCTGGGTGCCAGGGAGTGAAGAGTTGTCATCCCAGCACCCAGCTTGCATTCTTAGTGTGCAGAACAGTTATAGGGTCTCATCTCAAAACACGGTTTCAGACATTCCCAGAAAGTCCTTTCTTGCCTATATAAAGTCATGAGTAGATACAAACCTACAAAAAAGATCCTGCAGCTCAGTAAATCCTTTCTGACTATTGTCTAAAACTGGGATGTCAAGATGGAACATGATCAGTCAATTCTGCGGAGAAGGCAATGGCACCCCACTCCAGTGCTCTTGCCTGGAAAATCCCATGGATGGAGGAGCCTGGTGGGCTGCAGTCCATGGGGTCGCTAAGAGTCGGACACGACTGAGCAACTTCACTTTCACTTTTCACTTTCATGCATTGGAGAAGGAAATGGCAACCCACTCCAGTGTCCTTGCCTGGAGAATCCCAGGGACGGGGGGAGCCTGGTGGGCTGCCATCTATGGGGTCGCACAGAGTCGGACACAACTGAAGTGACTTAGCAGCAGCAGCAGTCAATTCTGTCGCTCAACTGAATTCTGTATTGATTTCTGTTTTGTGTTCCCTTATACCACATCTTGTTAATCCTCATGTTCTCAACAAAACTTCTAGAGTAAGTTACGTATTTAAAGCCAAAGCAAATTGGAACTATTTTGACCAAGCCAGCCTCTCGCAATGTTTACCGATACATCGCTTTCTGACCTGTATACAGCACTGTCTCCCTCACTAATGGGCTTAATGTAAACTCAACCCAATGGTCTATGTTGAGCTGTTTCACCTTCCAGCTGAACAATGCTCCCCTTTAAGAAGCATCAGAGAACCAAAATTGCTAGATGAGACCTGACTCAACTTGTTTCTCTATTGTAGCCTAAGATTAAAGCATTTTTTCACCTACTTCCCCCAACCCCCACCCTTTTCTAATCCTCTATCCGGCTGATTCATAACAGCTGTTAAATAACTAGACATTTAGGTAAAGGCAAACTGAACCTATAAATCAATGTGTGTGATATAATAACCGACTCTTTCCGGCACAGCTTGCCTTGGTTTGCTTTTTTTTATGCTGATTTCAGCTGCAGCATATGTATGAAGGGGTTTAGCACAATTGTAAATACTAATCTCATCATAGAAATGGATATAAGTAAATGAAACTCACAGTACATTCCCAGACATATGATGGGAGATTCTGAAGACATATGCTTCCTCCAAGCTGTTGCAATCCTCCTGAGTGTGAGTATATGCTAGGATTGCCTTGTTTGTAAACTAGAGAGGCCAATATCAGCTAGTTGCGGCAGGGTAGGGAGCTGACAATGGTATGGAATGTCTCATCAGCCCAGCGGCAAGGATGTAGAGGCCCCTCAGAAGAAGACTGACACTAGAACCTAGAAAGCCATAAAGATTTCCTTTCTAGTTCATCTCTCTTTTTAAGATTTTATTTGTTTATTTTTGGCTGTGCTGTGTCTTTGGAGCTGCGCAGGCTTGTCTCTAGTTGCAGAGAGCAGGGTCTACTCTCTAGTTGTGATGTGTGGGCTTCTCATTGTGGTGGATTCCCTTGTTGCAGAGCATAGCCTCTAGAACACAAAGGCTTCAGCAGTTGCGGCTCCCAGGCTCTCGAGCACAGGCTCCATCGTTGTGGCTCATGGGCTTAGTTGTCCTGTGGCATCTTCCCAGATCAGGGGTTGAACTGTGTCTCCTGCATTGGCAGACAGATTCTTTACCGCTGAACCACCAGGGAAGCCCTCCCTTTCATCTCTTTTAGTCCATTTGTTCATTTTTTTCCCTCTGCCTTGACTAGATTCCTCTGTGTGACAGATACTGGCTGGTTGTTTGGCCAATTCATTTTCCTTTTCTTCTGGGGACACATCTAGACCGCATTTTCCATTAGGTATAGACATGTACTCAATTCTGGCCTTCACTGTGAAGCCTGATCCATGGAAAGTTCCTTGTAATTGTCTAGTCTCTCTTTCTCTTCCTCTGCTGGCAGAATGAAGAAGACTGAGACCTTAGAGCAAAGTGACAGCCACGGGATAAAGGGAGCTCGAGTCCAAATAACCGCATGCCTGTCCCTCCTGCTCTTAATGACATACCCCTCACCCCCACCCAACTACCATGGACTCAATGTGACTGAGAAATGACGTTCTGTCCTGTTAAATTATATTGCATTCTGTTAAGCTACTGCGATTTGTGATTCATCTTTTATAGCAGTTAGTATCACTCATGGAGAAGGCAATGGCACCCCACTCCAGTACTCTTGCCTGGAAAATCCCAAGGATGGAGGAGCCTAGTGGGCTGCAGTTCATGGGGTCGCTAAGAGTTGGACACGACTAAGTGACTTCACTTTCAGTTTTCACTTTCATGCATTGGAGAAGGAAATGGCAACCCACTCCAGTGTTCTTGCCTGGAGAATCCCAGGGACAGGGGAGCCTGGTGGGCTGCCGTCTATGGGGTCGCACAAAGTCGGACACAACTGAAGCGACTTAGCAGCAGTAGCAGCAGCAGCAGTATCACTCAAAGTTTCCTTTCCTATTTTGGAAAATTCCCAACCTGCAGCTTCAGAACATATATCTTACAAATACAGCCCCCAAGTAAGGGTAAGTCTTTTCTCCATTGGTCTTATTTTCAGGAATCAGACTGATTGAACCAATGGGTCAAGTCCTACCCTTGATGCAGTCAACTGTAATGAGGGAAGTGAAGTTGTCACGTGCAGAATGGCCACTAGAGGGTTCACCAGGTGAAGAGAATAAAGCCAAGACAGATCTGAGTTCCTCTTCCAGCTCTGCTGCTAACTCGTTGGATAGTGTTTCTTAATTAACACACTTAGCTGTTTTGAACATCAGTCCTCACATATCAAAATGAGAGATTTAGATTGTCATCGCCAAAGTCTTTTGCAACTTCATAACCCATAAAGCTTCCTATTATGCCTAGAAAACAACTCAACTCTTAAACAGCAAAATAAGAGTTTCATTGAATTTTCTTGTCCTTGGCATGGAGATGCCCCAAATATCACAGGACCTTTTTGCTGTTCCCAGACACCCTATTTGGTGTCTAACATAATGTAAATATTATACCCTGAGTACTCATTGGAAGGACTGATGCTGAGGCTAAAGCTCCAATACTTAGGCCACCTGATGCAAAGAGCTGACTCATTGGAAAAGACCCTGATGCTGGGAAAGACTGATGGCAGGAGGATAAGGGGACGACAGATGATGAGATGGTTGGATGCCATCACCAACTCAGTGGCTCAATGGACACGAGTTTGAGCAAGCTCCAGGAGTTGGTGATAAACAGGGAAGCCTGGCATGCTGCAGTCCATGGGGTCGCAAAGAGTCAGACACAACTGCGTGACTGAACTGAACTGAACCATGTAGTAATTACCTTACAGAGTCACTGTAAGGATTTTTTAAAATTCACATTTATATGGCTCTAGTACTAAATGAACGCTTAATGAATGCTTAAAAATGAACTTATCTCCTTATACTGCAATTATTTGTCTGTCTGTCCACTAGAGTTTGAGCACCTAAATATCAGACTTCCACTTTTATTGGCCTTCCTGTCATTAAGACACTAGCCCAGGGTCTAGTACATAATATCTATCTAATAAATGTTATTAAATGAGTAAATAAATAATTGGTATTATATGGAATATTTAGTTGGTCTTATAAAAATATAAACTTTTCTTTCATATTAAAGTATTTCTCTCATATTATAGTCCTTCAATTGATTACTACTTATTAAGGATATCTCCTCTTTTGCCAGAAGTGTATTTCTTTATGAATAGCCTAAGGTATGAAATCCTTAGGTCCCAGGGTTTCTAGTATGTGACTGTTCTTAGAATTACTTGGGGATCTGGGGAGCTGTTTAAATATACTGATGCCTAGGTCCCATCCAGACTTACTGAATTGGAATCTTGGGGGTAGATCCCAGGCATCAAGGTATTTTTAATGTTCCCCAGTATAGCATCCAGGGCTAAGAACCTCTTTTCTGGCCTATCTGTTCATGTTGCAGCCATCTATTAAGTATATGTGTTTTTCACTTTTGTAACTTGGATTTTTCACTCCTCTACTTGTTCAATGTGGTGTGTATTAGACACTACATTAGTCAGAATTACCCAGAGAAACAGAATCAGCCAGAGATATATATGAGAGATTGATTAACTTAGCTCATGTGATTGTGAAGTTGGCAAGTCCAAAATCTGCAGGGTAGGCTGCGGACTGAAGACCCAGGGAAGAGCTGAAGTTTGAGTCCAAAGACAGTCTGCTGGCAGAGTTCCTTTTCTCAGATCAGTGTCTTTCAACTGATTGGATGAGTCCCAACAATATTATGGAAGGTGATCTGCTTTCTCAAAGTCTGCAGATTTAAATTTTTATCTCACCTAAAAATACCTTCTTAGAGAAACATCTAGAATAGTGTTTGACTAAATATCCAAGTACCATAGCCTAGCCAAGTTGGCATATAAAATTAACTATCAAGGGCACTTAGAATGTCAATTTTTGCCATTTCCTTTGCTAGTTAAAAGCAATTTCCTGGTGCCCCGACAGGGCTTGCTTTACAAAAATCAGTTTTCTTTATGGTGGAGATTATGGCTGCTGCTCTGGAAGAAGCAAGAGAAGCAAACCTGAAGTGGAAGGGTTAAAAGTCTAACTCACAAGCCCAGCTTGAAGGGTGGCCCAGAGGATCCTACATCAACTGTCTTTGTCTGCCAGAGCTCTCCTATTTCGTACTTGATTCCCTGTGAATGTCTCTTAGAAAACTGAGCTACTATGTCTGTCAAGTGAATATGCACATTCATCTGTTCTTATGGGAATTACATCCAGGAAATCTAGATTAATCCCAGATCAAAACTGCCAGTGTAACCAACAGATTCTCCACTGAAAATAGACACAACGCTATGTCACCATGCAGTTGTCCTTTTCAAAAATTTTGATTCCAAAATTTGAACCTATTCCAAGTCCCTAAGTAAAGGTATATAGGGTATTTTCCTCACTTGGATACATGAAAATCCACTTTAGGTTAAAAATCTCTTTACAATTTTACCTATGATTGCAAAGTTGAAATTATTTTAGAAAAGTACCATTGTTAAGCAGTGCAATCTTTTTCATCTAGATCGGATTGTTAGAATGTCAAAGGATCAGATCTCCAGAATTATTGAAAATATGCCTGACTTATTTGACCCCAAGCATTTCAAAACAGACTTTGTATAAAAAGTCTGCAAAACATGTCTCATAGCCAACACTGTTTTCATGCCAAAAAACTCAAATTGGAATACAGTTTTCGAATGAAGTAGAGCTTTTAAATAGTCAATAACTTCTAGTTAACCCCTCAATTTTTATATCTTTCATATAAAGTATCTGTATCACTGATTAAATTGGATGGTTTATAGATTGATTAGTCCTATGAAATTTTAAGCAAATCTTTGAATGATAATTCCTGGTTTATGTGTATGTTAAATCATGCATCATCTTTATAATTAAGCTAAATTACCAATAGCATATTATTAATAATCCTACATTAAAAAATAATTACTGGTGTCAAAATTATTAAAAGTAATACTATCCAAATCATCCCAACAGCTTCTATTGCTAAAGGGGTGTGCAGTGCCTACTCCAAACTAAAAGGATCCTCCTTTTTCCTGATTGACTAAAACTATACTTAAAACATCGAATCATATCCCTTTTTCAAAAATGAAAGTTTCGTATGGCCTTAGTTCAAAGTGAATTAAAATTAGGCATGTTTTGAAAGTTGTCACTAGATTTGAGGGCAAGGGGAATAAATTGATAGATTATAAAACTATTGATCCTGGGAGGAGTACTGCAAACCATGCAGCTGGAATATAAAATTACTTATAACAAGTTTTCTCACACGACCTTAGAGTTGTGTATTCATATAGTGGTGGAATAGAGCATAATATCTCAAGAAATTTGTGAGATACATGACAAATTGTCATTACAACAAGAACCAGAAAAATAAGCTATCAGTTCAGTTCAGTTGCTCAGTTGTGTCCGACTCTTTGCGACCCCTTGAATCGCAGCACGCCAGGCCTCCCTGTCCATCACCATCTCCCAGAGTTCACTCAGTCACATCCATCGAGTCGGTGATGCCATCCAGCCATCTCATCCTCTGTTGTCCCCTTCACCTCCTGCCCCCAATCCCTCCCAGCATCAGAGTCTTTTCCAATGAGTCAACTCTTCGCATGAGGTGGCCAAAGTACTGGAGTTTCAGCTTTAGCATCAGTCCTTCCAATGAA
>SJYQ01094520.1:66338-121768 GCA_006410935.1 Redunca redunca
CTCAGCTTTCTTCACAGTCCAACTCTCACATCCATACATGACCACTGGAAAAACCATAGCCTTGACTAGATGGACCTTTGTTGGCAAAGTAATGTCTCTGCTTTTGAATATGCTATCTAGGTTGGTCGTAACTTTTCTTCCAAGGAGTAAGCCTCTTTTAATTTCATGGCTGCAGTCTCCATCTGCAGTGATTTTGGAGCCCTCCCAAAATAAAGTCAGCCACTTTTTCCACTGTTTCCCCATCTATTTCCCATGAAGTGATGGGACTGGATGCCATGATCTTTGTTTTCTGAATGTTGAGCTTTAAGNTTTCCACTGTTTCCCCATCTATTTCCCATGAAGTGATGGGACCGGATGCCATGATCTTCATTTTCTGAATGTTGAGCTTTAAGCCAACTTTTTCACTCTCCTCTTTCACTTTCATCAAGAGGCTTTTTAGTTCCTCTTCATTTTCTGCCATAAGGTTGGTGTCATCTGCATATCTGAGGTTACTGATATTTCTCCTGGCAATCTTGATTTCAGCTTGTGCTTCTTCCAGCCCAGCGTTTCTCATGATTTACTCTGCATAAAAGTTAAATAAGCAGGGTGACAATATACAGCCTCGACGTACTCCTTTTCCTATTTGGAACCAGTCTGTTTCCATGTCCAGTTCTAACTATATGACTTGTGAAATTCTACCCTCCCTTCTCTCTGCCCCCAGTTCAATAGAGAAAGATTTCCTGCTCCTTGAATCAGCTTTCAGAACCTCTGTCCTTTTGTTGTACAGAATGCAAGTAAAGGGAGGACTTAAAAATTAGTAATAATAGAAGCAAGAGAAGCAATGTTGACCTCTGTGATAAAGAGCTGATACAGAAAGCAGAGAGGAAAGGAATTTAAAAATTAATCAGACTGGTTTGTTTCTCATAAATCAAAAACTTGTGAGAGTTTTTGAAGGCACTAGGACAGGAAAGATAATTAGGAATATCTGGAGATGTTCTTGGAAAAAATTGAAAGTAACAGAAGATGAGGAAAAAGGATTTATTTTAAGCATATATCCTGTGTTTCATGGATGTCGACTCTTTGGCATTTTTAAGAGAAGTAAAGAATTAAATTATTTCTCAATTATTTTGAATGCCAGACTGATGTTTCTCTGAATAATTCCATGCAGAGAAGGAGCCACAGGGAGACTTAGCTTTATTTAGGTTACATGACTAACAATAATAATTTACATATTTTTTAATAGACTGAATTAACACTACTTTTATTCAGTTGTATGTCTCATGAGTGGGGAAAAAGAGGTAAGTTAAAAAGTTAAAACTTTCTTGCCAGAAACTACACAGTCCATAATGATCAGCCTGGTGTTGATATACAGTTATTAGATGTGGCAATATCAATATACTAGAATCTGCCTGCAGTGTGGAAGACCTGAA
Source organism: Redunca redunca (assembly GCA_006410935.1). Taxonomy (NCBI): domain Eukaryota; kingdom Metazoa; phylum Chordata; class Mammalia; order Artiodactyla; family Bovidae; genus Redunca; species Redunca redunca. The sequence goes on from SJYQ01094520.1 coordinate 67,748, forward strand.
TTTGATCTCTGGGTTGGGAAGATCCCCTGGAGAAGGGAAAGGCTAACCACTCCAGTATTCTGGCCTAGAGAATTCCATGGACTGTATAGTCCACGGGATCGCAAAGAGTCAGACACAACCGAGCAACTCACTTTCAGAAAGCTTATAAATTTTAATTTTTAAAAATATTACTCTCATGTTGTTTTTATCTTATTGATGGAGGTTTTTCGCACAGTTGATGTCAGAGTCAGAATTAGAACTTAAAACTAAAAAATAATTCAGTATACTTCACCACAGTATTTTACCAGTTTTAAAAAATCAACAAAAACTTAGTACCACTAACACTTCCTTCATTATCTTTTTATTCACCAGATATGCAGATATGTTAATGGAAAATATTTTTCATAGTAGACAACTATTTTTGTTGACCTATTAAGTTACCATCAATCTTTCTTATGTTAAACAACAACATTATTTGATTAAATAAGAGTATTCTTAGTCCTTAGTATTTAAAAAATACTCCACAGACCAGCAGCACAGGTATCTCCTGGAAGCTTTTGGAAATGTAGGATCTAAGACTCTGCCCCAGATATATTTGAATCGGAATCTACATTTCACTTGATCTCCAGGTAACTTGCAACCATACTAGAGTTTGAGAAGCACTGTTCCAATTCATAGATGTTCTGCAAGTGAAATCAGTGACCATCTGTATTAGGATTACCTAGAATGCTTATAAAATATACATTTCCTGCATTCTTTCTGAGATCTAGTGGGGCCTTTGAGAGCAAATTCTTAATAACATTCTATGTGATTGTGATGCACATGAAAGCTTGAGGAAGAAAGCACTGGGCATTTTCGTGTATCAGTATTTTGACCCATGTATTTACATTCACCTCTAAGCCAGTAGCTACATGTTTGTTGGGTCTGCTGTACTTAACAGGATTGGTTGCACTTCGTCAGTGCTTACTGGGCTTCCCAGGGGGCGCTAGAGGTAAAGAACCTGCCTGCAACGCAAGAGGTGTAAAAGACGCCAGTTCGATCTCTGTGTCGGGAAGATTCCCTGGAGGAGGAAATGGCAACCCACTCCAGTATTCTTGCCTGGAGAATCTCATGGACAGAGGAACCTGGCGGGCTACAAAGATCGCAAAGAGTCCGACACGACTGAAGCGACTGAGCACGCCCAGTGCTTATTGGTTCCTCCATCCTTTCTGAGCCATCTAAGGCATAATTGGAAAACTCTCTCTGGCCTGGTCTTATTGGCTTTTCCCATATCTCTATTCAACTACTGGGGGAAAGAGGGTTTTGTACATCTCGAGGGTAAAAAGTCCTTCCCAAAAGAACTACCTGGGAGGCTAACTGTAGCTGATTCCTGAGGGTCTTTTACATGAAGACATTCTTTTACTTCCAAAATACACTTTATTTATTTATTTTTGATTACTTTTTTTTTTCATACGTTTACATGAATCAGCCATGGGTGTACATGTGTTCCCCATCCTGACCCTCCCTCCCACCTCCTGCCCCATCCCATCCCTCAGGGTCATCCCAGTGCACCAGCCCTGAGCACCCTGTCTCACGCATTGAACCTAGACTAGTGATCTGTTTTACATATGATAATGTATATGTTTCAATGCTATTTTCTCAAATCATCCCACCCTCGCCTTCTCCCACAGAGTCCAAAAGACTGTTCTTTCCAAAATACACTTTAAATTCATAATATAGTACTAAAGGCTTTCAAGGCTTTCTTTAAGGGAGAGGGCAATGCAAGAGAATCTCCAGTACCTGCTTCCAGTGTCTTCTCTGCCACCTATAAGTTATTGGCCTTAGGCACATTACTTAGCCATTTGAGCCTCCTGGCCACACCTGTGAAATGAGGATAATGATACCTGCCTGAAGGTTGGGCACTGTTCCAGACTGTCCCTTGAGATCCTTTCCAACTTTGAGATCCATGATAACATTATTCCATCAAACCAACATATATCACAGTAATCACCATTTTGTGTTTCTACACTCTTGGATTCTTTCATCACGTTTCCTCTCCAGTCATCTTCTTGAAGTCACCTATGTGTACCTCTCCGAAACAACTATTTTAATAAAAATGAATTTAGAACATTCTTATCAGAGAAACTTACTTTCACCAGAAGTTTAAAATTTAAGATAATTAACCTGTCAGAGTTAAAACACCATGTCTGTTAATTATGTATTTAAGTGGATGCAGGTGAAATGAATGGGTGTGGATAAAGAGACATACTTGAGAAATTTAATAGTTGCCACTTAATTTAACTACTCTGAGCTCATCTAAGATGCATGAGAACAAAATATTAAGGTGGAGCCTTGAATGTTTCACCTGCAGTAGAAACAACTCAGCAAAAACATCAATGAATGCAAAATCTGTAAAGTTTGATGAACCATAGAAGCTTACAAATTGAACAGAAAGTTACTTGAAATTCCTGCCCATCAAAAGTGACTTAATCTCATCTATATTTTCTGAGTGTATTAGAGTTAAAAAAAACACAGCCCTCTGTTTTCATAGCTTCTAACAATTTCCTAAGTACAGTAGAAGGACAAAGTGCTTGTTGAACTACAATGTGATTTGAATAAGAGACCACTTCTACTCTGAAGCACTCTTGTTAAACATTTCCTGAATGCTGCACTTAAGCAGCTGTCATGGTGCTCTATTTACAAAAGACTTGGTTATACTGGTTCTGTTATATTTGTAGCTTGATTCATAGATAAATAGCTAGCTATACGATGTATTGATAAGGAACAGAAGTGTTGAAATCAGGCAGACCAGGATTTGAATACTGGCTGACTTACCAGTTTCATAACACTGGACAAATATCTTGTTTTCTTTCCTGCAATTGTGTTAATAATACCTTCCTTCAAAGAATCCTAGGGATTAAAGGAAATAAATTTACTTTAAAATAGATTTATGCAATCATTTGTTTGCTCATTCATTTTGTCAGCAAATGTTTACTCTATGCCTTCTATATGTCCACTAGATGACAGGAATGATGAATTTCTGATAGTCAGCAGAAAATTAGCCAGACAAGCCACTGCCTTCAATGAGATGATATTCTAGTTGCCTGTCACAAATCCTGTCTCACAGTAATCACTGAACAGTTGTTGATGATGCTGACTATTTTTATTGTTAAAAGCATATTGTGAAAGTGAAAGTGTTAGTTACTCAGTCGTGTCCAACTCTTCGTGATCACATGGACTATAGCCCACCAGGCTCCTCGGTCCACGGAATTCTCCAGGCAAGATTACAGGAGTGGGTTGCCATTCCCTTCTCCAGAGGATTTTACCAATCCAGGGATCGAACCTGGGTCTCCTGCATAGCATGCAGATTCTTTACTCAATGAGCCACCAGGGAAGCCCGTAAAAGCATATTACTTTTATCCAAAATTAAATATTAAACCCAAAATACCATTAAACATTGAAAATGCACAGCAATAAATAAGTATATTGCCTGCTCTTGACATCTCCCATACACACGTGCAGCTTTTCCAAACTCAGTTCCTATGTGAAGGGACTAAAACCTTGAGGTACAGCCAAGATGCCTGAATCTGCATCAAAAGGAAAAATTTTAAGTGAGCTTTAAAACTCAGGTTATATTGAAACTGCCCAGAAAAGAAGTATAGGGTGAGGCTTCAGAGCATGAACTCTATAAACATGTTATTAGGTTTGAATCCCAATTCTGACACTTGCTAGCTTAATGACTTTGGATAAGTTACTTAACCTATCTCTGCTTTAATTTTCTCAAATATAATGTAGCAATAATAATACTTGCTATCTCAAATAGTTGCTGTGGATAGTAAATGAGTAAATCCATGAAAATCCTTTTCAATAGTGCCTGGCACAAGGGAGGATAAACAATGTTGAACAATGTCATTATTATTATTAATGTCACAAGGCACTTATCATTGGCATACATATGATAATGCCAGTTAGAGAGAAATGTGATATGAGGTAACTAAAATGAACTTCCCCTGGATGGTACAAGAGTAATAATTCAAAACCCTGTACATATATCTATGTTTGGTTACCCTCTGCTATATTTTTCAAATTGTTAATTTGAATGTTAATATATGTTATGTGAAAAAAAGACTTTTATTGAATATCAATATGAGTTAGGAAAAAGAGAGTTCCATAATCCATAACTTCAGAAGGATTAGACAGCTTTCAAAGTAAAACAGCTTTCTTACTGCAAGATTTCTCAGAGCACTGGATATGCTAATACGCAAGATCATTTCCAAAAGGAGAATAGATTATTCCCCAAAATTACTTTAACAAAGTTTTGAAGATTCATTGTTAAAAGAAATAAAGTTTGAGAAACAATGATATAGATAGGAGGGAGATTTATCTTTGAAGAGACATAAAGCATCATCCTTAATTTACTCAACTGTTAAAAGAAAAAAAAAGTGATTTGAAACTGGTCAGAGGGAAAATAGAGAAAGCGGAATGTCAATGGTGTGCTAAAGCCAGCTCATACTGTCTTATGAGACTCAAAGATTAAATTTTCAGGAATTTTGAGAGCCAATTTTTAAACAGAGCCAGTATTTTTTCAGCTTTATTAACGTATTATTGACCACAAGATATTTAAAGTGTACAATGTGATGATTTGACATATGCATACAAGGTGAAAAGACTCCCCCCCATTAAGTTAGTGAACATATCCATTATCTACCATGTTTATTTTTTCTGTGAGACTATTAAATTCTAATCTCTTATATAATTTCTCTGTTGTATACTTTCAGTTATGCAATACCGTGCTATCTACTATAGTCATCATGTTTTATACTAGATCCTGAGACCTTATTCATAGTATAACTACAGTTTGGTTTTCCTATTTCCCCCACTCCTCAGCCACTGGCAATTACTTTTCTACTCCAAGCAGAGCCATTATTTAAAAATAAACTATATAAACTTACAAATAAATATGTAAAATTGAAAATGAACATCATAAGTATTCAAAAGTAATCACTTCCTAAATATTTTACTGCATGTGATTTTTATTATCTATGCCCTTGAGGTTTTGTACATCTATTGCATCTGTATAGCAGAAATACTACATAGTGGTGTGGTATCCCACATCTCTTTTCAACCCTGTCCAGTGACTTAATCTTGGTAGGCTGAAATAAGTCTTGATGAGGGTATTTGTACCATGCTGCTGCTAAGTCACTTCAGTTGTGTCCGACTCTGTGCGACCCCATAGACGGCAGCCCACCAGGCTCTGCCATCCCTGGGAGTCTCCAAGCAAGAACACTGGAGTGGGTTGCCATTAGAATTGGACAAATGCTATGGATCAGAGTTTGATTTATTGTTTTGTAGATTTTCTAGACTTAAGGATGCTATGGAGAAACTGTTAACAATGCAGATTAAACTTAAAGAAGAAAAGCTATGACAAACCTAGACAGTGTATTAAAAAGGAGAGACATAACTTTGCTAACAAAGGTCCACAGAGTCAAAATTATGGGTTTTCCTGTGGTCATGTATGGATGTGAGACTTGTACCGTAAAGAAGGCTGAGCACTGAAGAACTAATGCTTTTGAACTCTGGTGCTGGAGGATTCTTGAGAGTCCTTGGACAGCAAGGAGATCAAACCGGTCAATCCTAAAGAAAATCAACCCTTAATATTCATTGGAAGCACTGATGCTGAATCAGAAGCTCCAATACTTTGGCCACGTAATATGAAGAACCAGCTCACTGGAAAAGACCCTGATGCTGGGAAAGATTGAAGGCAGGAGGAGAAAGGGGTAACAGAGGATGAGATGGTTGGATGGCATCACTGACTCAGTGGACATGAGTTTGAGCAGACTCTAGGAGATAGTGAAGGACAGGGAAGCTTGGCATGCTGCGGTTCACTGGGTCACAGAGAGTCAGACACGACTTAGTGACTTCACAACAAACTTAAAAGTGTGTCAAGTCTGTGGTAGTTACACTGTCAATAAGACAAAGCTAAGAAAATTATCTTTCAGTATTCAAAAAATGTTATCTAATTCAGCAATGCAGTCACCAGAATCATTTATGGACCAATGAGTGAGGTTCCAACACTGGAGATGTAAGAGACACGAGTTTGATCCCAGGGTCTGGAAGATCCCCTGGAAAAGGGCATGGCAACCCTCTGCAGTATTCTTGCCTAGAGAATCCCATGGACAGTGGAGCCTGGCAGGCTAAGTCCATAGGGTCGCAAAGAGTCAGACACAACCGAAGCAACTTAGCATACATGCACGCCCAAGTGAGTTTCCAACATACATCATCACTTTCTCACTTTTATCTTGTCCATTAACATAAATGAATAAGCCTTGTTTTGTTAATGTGGTATATCATGTTGGTTGATTTGCATGTATTGAATTGTTTGGAGTATTCTCTTATGATTATTTATATTTCTGTGATAAGAAGCATATTTTGGATTCAATAATAGAGACCTACAAGCAAAGTCTCTAGATTAAAAAACAAACTTGAAAATACTAACTTGGAATATTCATTCTGAAGTGAAACCGAGAGATCCTCAGACCCATTGCAAATTTTGACTAAATTCACATTATAATTCCATTATGTGCCTTTATTTCATCTTCAGGAAGATTAATGGATATCAGCAATTTATTATACTCTTTTCTTTTGCTTAGGTCTAAAAGTTTTTTTAATAAAAGAGATTGAAAGAAATTAAATATTTCATAGAGGGGGTGCATTAAATTGTTTTTAGCCATATTTGTCTGCCTTAAGTTTGGTCTTTGGACAGACAGCTATCAGCTCATTTTGGAGCTGAAATTTAATAACAATTAACATTGGATAAAAGTCTGCATACTTGCATAGCTTCAAACCTTTTTTGTACTCAGTTCAGTTCAGTTGCTCAGTTTCAGTTCAGTTCAGTTCAGTTGCTCAGTCGTGTCCAACTCTTTGCAATCCCATGAATTGCAGCATGCCAGGCCTCCCTGTCCATTACCAACTCCCAGAGTTCACCTAAACTCATGTCCATCGTGTCGGTGATGCCATCCAGCCATCTCATCCTCTGTCGTCCCCTTCTCCTCCTGCCCCCAGTTCCTCCCAGCATCAGAGTCTTTTCCAATGAGTCAACTCTTCATATGAGGTGGCCAAAGTATTGGAGTTTCAGCTTTAGCATCAGTCCTTCCAATGAACACCCAGGACCGATCTCCTTTAGAATGAACTGGTTGGATCTCTTTGCAGTCCAAGGGGACTCTCAATAGTCTTCTCCAACACCACAGTTCAAAAGCATCAATTCTTCGGCGCTCAGCCTTCTTGACAGTCCAACTCTCACATCCATACATGACCACTGGAGAAACCATAGCCTTGACTAGACGGACCTTTGTTGGCAAAGTAATGTCTCTGCTTTTGAATAGTTATGACCAGCTATCTAGGCTGGTCATCTTTCCTTCCAAGGAGTAAGCATCTTTTAATTTCATGGCTGCAGTCACCATCTGCAGTGATTTTGGAGCCCCCCAAAATAAAGTCTGACACTGTTTCCACTGTTTCCCCATCTATTTCCCATGAAGTAGTGAGACCAGATCATGTCCAACTCTTTGCAACCCCATGGATTGTAGCACGTCAGGCTTCCCTGTCCACCACCAACTCCCAGAACTTGCTCAAACTCATGTCCATTGAGCCAATGATGCCATCCAACCATCTCATCCTCTGTTGTGCCCTTCTCTTGCCTTCAATCTGTCCCGGCATCAGGGTCTTTTCTAATGAGTCAGTTCTTTGCATCAGGTTTTTGAATTTACAATATTCTTTCCATTTCTTACCATCCCCTCCAATCAAACACTCATTTGCTCACTTTTTCCTCACCCAGATATCTCATGGACTTACATCTATGCTCAGGTTTCAGACACCACAGGGGACCTCACAAAATGTAAGCCCACAATAATTATTATAACTCAAAGTTTTATTGATGTATAATTTAACTGTGGGGAAGTTTGTCATTTGTCTTCCTCCATCTTTCCAACCACCTACCACCAATACTTCAACACTCTCCTGTTTTAATGTCTCATGCGTTTTCACCACTGATAATCTTTCTATGAAACATGTAGTAATGCTTCACCTAACATTTCTCCCAACTTTTATTTTATTCTAATATAACATGATGAGATAAAATTTTTGCATTCTCTCAACAGGTTCCACAGCCCTGTACCCAAACTCTCATATCTATGGAAAATTTAAATTGATGTTAAAAATCACCCAGTCTGTTGTTTTCAAAAGTATGTACACAGGTTATTATTAGGCTTTGGCATAAAAGGGATTGCTTTACGTCATGAATTCTAAGCACTTTTAATGTGCTAATAGAGTTGATTTTTTTTTTAAGGTTAAGGAACATAGCAGTTTCCAAATGCATGTGATCATGGAAATGTTTTTCCTAGAACACTCTTTAGACTCTTGAGTTCCATGGAATATGACTTGAATTAATTCCATCCTTATACTGCAGAAGGGGAAAATAGGACCTATAGAGAAGAGGCAACTTGCCCAGAGTCCCTCAGATACATATGGTAGAATGAAGATTTACATGGTATACTAGGACCTTTGAGTTCTCATATTCAAGTTTTCAATATCTTTATGTGGGTCCAACCACATTTCTTTCTTGGTTCTTATAATAATCAATAGACCATATTAGCTAGTAAATCAAATATGGGTGAGACTAGAGGTAAGAGTCATTCTGAAAACTTATGGTTACCAAGAAGGGAAGAGATGGGTGGGACAAACTGGAGATTGGGCTTGACATATATACACTACTATGTACAAAACAGATAACTAGTAACAATCTTCTGCATAGCACAGGGAACTCTATGCAATGATGGTGACCTAAATGGGGAGGAAATCTAAAAAAGAATGCATAAACGTATTCGAATGACTGATTCACTTTGCTGTACAGCAGAAACTAACACAATATTGCAAAGCAACTATATTCAAATTTTTTTAAAAAAAAGGCAAAACTCCTCCCAAGATGTAAACCCATGAGATCAGACAAGTTGTGTGCATCCAAACGACAGAACAAGAATAGATAGACATCCCCATTCCAAAAGGGGGAAATTGGAAAGAGGGAATGTGCATCCCAAGGAGGTTCAAAACCAAGCCAGGCAAATTTCATGAGATCTTAAGGGTGGATAATAATTCCCTTTGGCTTAATGCTCTTTGCAGGTCCATTGAAGAAGCTGTCTCACTTTCCAGACCCACTGGGGTGGTGGTTTTGCCCCCAAAGCTCTGCTGGGCAGGGTTCAATGCCACAGCTCTGAAAGGCCCCACTTTGGGCAGAAGTTGTCTGGCCTGTTGAAAGCAAGGTGATGACCTCCCTTTTTGAGACCCAAGAGACAATCCAGATGATTTCTGCATCATCTTTGGGATCAGTCTTCCTCCCTTGTCTTCAAGAATAGCACATGTTTGCAGTCAAACAGTTCTATGGTCCTGTCCTATAAAAACCTAGGGGTCTAATAAACTTCTTAATTCCTTCTTATCTCTTTCCTCTTCAGTTCCAACTGGCCATTTTCCTGCTCAGGTGGCTGATTAAGTGCAGGGTTCATGCCTACATCCTTTATGAAAAGGATGCTTCAGTACAGTTCAGTTCAGTCACTCAGTCGTGTCCAACTCTTTGTGACCCCATGAATTGCAGCATGCCAGGCCTCCCTGTCCATCACCAGCTCCCAGAGTTCACCTAAACTCACGTCCATTGAGTCGGTGATGCCATTCAGCCATCTCATCCTCTGTCGGCCCCTTCTCCTCCTGCTCCCAACCCCTCCCAGCATCAGAGTCTTTTCCAATGAGTCAACTCTTCACATGAGGTGGCCAAAGTATTGGAGTTCCAGCTTCACCACCAGTCCTTCCAATGAACACCCAGGACCGATCTCCTTTAGAATGAACTGGTTGGATCTCCTTGGAGTCCAAGGGACTCTCGAGAGTCTTCTCCAACATCACAGTTCAAAAGCATCAATTCTTCAGTGCTCAGCTTTCTTTGCAGTCCAACTCTCACATCCATACATGACCACTGGAAAAACCATAGCCTTGACTAGACAGACCTTTGTTGGCAAAGTAATGTCTCTGCTTTTGAATATGCTATCTCAGTTGGTCATAACTTTCCTTCCAAGGAATGTCTTTTAATTTCATGGCTGCAGTCTCCATCTGCAGTGATTTTGGAGCCCCCAAAAATAAAGTCTGACATTGCCACACCCTTAGCATTCCCTTCTGAATATACTTTCTCTCTCTTTTTTGCAATATGGACAGACAGAATTTTCCAAGTCTCGAAGTTCTAGTTCATTTTTGCTTAATAATTCTACCTTCCAGTCATGTCTCTCTTCCCAAATTTTACTATAATCAATCAGGTGGAGTCAAGTTGCACCTTCAAAATATTTTAGAAATCACTTTCAGAAAACAGAACATGAACACAGTTCTGCCAAGTTCTGTGCCACTTTATAAAAAGATCTGCTTTTCTCCATTGTCCAATAATGTGCTCCTTATTTCTACCTGAAGCCTCATCAAAAGGCTTTTACTTTATTTACCTTATTTTGCCTTTTACCTTATTACCTCATATTTATACCAGAATTCTGTTTATGATTGCTTAGGTACTCTCTAAGAGGATTGAGGCTTTGTGTACAACTCTCCATTTTTCTTTCTGAACTCTCACCAGAATAGTAATTAATGGTCCACTGGCAGCAATGTAGGCTTTTCCTAACCCCTGCCCATTTAGCCAGTTCCAAAATCACTTCCACCTTTTACATATTTGTTATAGCAGCACCACATACTCTTGGTACTGACTGCTGTCTCAGTTCAGGCTGCTGTAATAAAATTCCGTAAAATGGTGACATTAACAACAGGTACTTATTTCCCATAGTTCTTGAGGCCAAAAGTCCAAGAGCATGGACAGATTCTGGTGAGAATTTTCTCCTGGGTTATACACTGCTGACTTCTTGTCATATCCTCATATGGTGGATAACAGAGAGAGAGAGACAGGAAGCAAGCTCTCTCATTTGCTTCATCCATGAAGTGCACATATCTTTTAGATCATATTTTTCCATTTTTGTCTGGGAAAATTAACTCACTATAGACATAAGATACAAGAAATTTAGCAATAACAAAAGACATTTGACACATTTCATTAAAAGTGAAAGTGTTAGTCATCCAGTTGTGTCCAGCTCTTTGTGACTCTATGGACTGTAGCCTGCCAGGCTCCTCTCTCCATGGAATTCTCCAGGCAAGAATACCGAAGTAGATTGTCATTCCCTTCTCCAGATCTTCCTGACCCAGGGATCAAACCTGGGTTTCCTGCACTACAGGCAGATTCTTTACCGTCTGAGCCACTAAGGAAGCCCACATTTCACTGAGTACCAACAATATACTAGGCATTGTATTAGGCCCTGGGGCTAAAACCGCAAACTATACACAATCCTTGGCATCATGGAATTTACTGTCTTATAAGGTATACCCGCTAGAATGCAATATAAGTATAGGATGATACAACACTAGAAGAGAGACAAGTAATCCAGATTTGAATGGGAGGAGGACTAGGACTATTTCACAGAGGAAGTGATATTTGAGTGAGTGAAGTCACTCAGTCGTGTCCGACTCTTTGCGACCCTGTGGACTGTAGCCCGCCAGGCTCCTCTGTCCATGGGATTCTCCAGGCAAGAATACTGGAGTGGGTTGCCATTTCCTTCTCTGTCCATGGGATTCTCCAGGCAAGAATACTGGAGTGGGTTGCCATTTCCTTCTCCAGGGGGATCTTCCCAACCCAGGGACTGAAACTGGGTCTCCTGCTTTTCAGGGAGACGCTTTATCCTCTGAGCCACCAGGGAAGCCAAGTGATATTTAAGACCCCTAAAAGATGTGTAGGACTTAGGCGAAGGTGAAAAGGTTCAGCAGAAGGGGTTCTAAACTAGAACATCTTCAAAGCTATGAGATTAAAAAGAACTTGACATGTTTGAGGAATTGATAGCATCTGAAGCATAAAGGGTAAGAGACTAGGTTAGAGTGACAGTGCTGTTATATCACAACAGACCATGAGAGTCACATTAAGGATCCAGGGGGTTACACTGATGGACTGGGAGCCACTGACAGGTTTTAACAAGTGCTGGGTGCAGAGTTGAGAAGTGATACAAGGGAGTCAAAGACCAGCTGGAAGGCTCTTGCAGTCATCCCAGGAAGAGATAATGACAACTATGTTACTGCTACTGCTGCTGCTGCTGCTAAGTCCCTTCAGCCGTGTCCGACTCTGTGCGACTCCATAGACGGCAGCCCACCAGGCTCCCCCATCCCTGGGATTCTCCAGGCAAGAACACTGAGTGGGTTGCCATTTCCTTCTCCAATGCATGAAAGTGAAAAGTGAAAATGAAGTCGCTCAGTCGTGTCCGATTCTTCGCGACCCCATGGACTGGAGCCTACCAGACTCCTCCGTCCATGGGATTTTCCAGGCAAGAGTACTGGAGTGGGGTGCCATTGCCTTCTCCAGACAACTATGCTAAGGGAATAGCAAAGTGAACAGGGAGAATCAGGGAGAGTTTATGAGGTAGATTAACAGGATTTGGTTGTTGGTATGTTGGAAGAGGTAAGACAAAGCAAGGCAAGGATGAACTGGGTAGATGATGAACCATTCACAGAATAAGGATCCCGGGAAGATAACTTTTGAAAAATGGGAGATAAGACTATATTAATAGATATGTTAAGAGGAGACTGTTTCTTAATACATTTTTAAAGTTAGCATTCTATATAAAAATGCAAAATGTATATTGAAAAAGTGTATCTCTGTCATACTATTGTCTTATATCAGTAAGGAATATACTAGTAGAGAATCCCTTTTACATAATTTAGTAAAATTTGGAAATAATCTTTTACTTCTTTCTTAGAAACATAAATTATTTCTAATCCTCAACTATTACTGTATTGTCCAAGCTCTCCTGGTTTTAAGTATATTTTTGATATAATAAAAGAGAAACTGACAGTCCAAAGTTATCAGACAGAAACAAATATAAATTGGAAGGTACAGATGGACTAAAATTTAAAGGCATTGTGTGCTTTTGATTCATACTTCCAGATTGCTTTGTGCTCTTTTAAAAATATTTTTCTAACAGTTGGTAAAAATGCTCCACGTGGAATACCAACAATTGTAGCAGCTGGTGTTTACGGCAAATGACAAGGCTGAATTAAACAATTATTATCTCCATTTCAGGATGGCTTGTAAAAACAATAAAGTTTTAAGAAGGCACTGACTTTTAAAGGAGATCCAGCTGAATTTGTGTTCCTATCAGAGCTATAGTACTAACCTTGAGATCAAAATAGAATACTGCTAACATGGAAAAGTGACCTCAAAAAATCATGCAAAAGTTTACACAGCTTATAGCAAAACATATTCTGATAATAAATTACAAACTCAACTTGCTACCTAAATTGGCAAAAGTCTCAGGAATTTTTATGTAAGAATTCTAGAAAATTCCTAATTTTGAAAATCAGTAAGAATTCTTACCCTTTATAATCAAGGAAGAACACCATAAACAAGAGAGATTCATTTTTAAAAGAACAAAACCACATACCAAGTTAAATAACTGCTTCTTCATTTATCATAATTGTGTTTTGCTTATTTGCCCCCATTTTTAACTTAAATAGCATCTCATAGTATTTATTATCTTTTAAACTGAAAGTGGTGGGAAAATAATAAAGAAAAGAATTCATAATCACTTCCTTCTGAATTGAATGGGACGTATGCTCCAGATATATGAGAAATCTTGCTGAATGGTGGAAAATGTATTTTGCTGATAAAAACACCACAGAAGTATTCAGGCACAAGATGCTGAATGCCTAGCAGTTTTATATCAGCAGATATAAACACTTCTCTAGTCCTATGACGTGTGTGTAGCTCATCCACTCATGTTTACAATTAGTTGGCAATCAGAACTTAATTGTGGGTTCGAAGCTATTAAAGAACAACCGAAGCAGCCAGGAATATAAGATGTAGAAAGAAGGAAAAAGGATTGCAGTTATCCTCTACTTGCTGCTACTTCTTCCTCTTAGCCATTTGCTAATTTATAGCTCAGGGCACCAAAGTCACCAAACATAGTGTTCTAAAGTCTGCGGCAGTCTCACTGATCAGAGAGATGATAAATCAGAGTTCAGAACTTCAAGACAGACACTGTTTAAGGGACTAACATTTTGAAGAAAGGCTTCCTGGTAGCTCAGAGGTAAAGAATCTGCCTGCCAATGCAGGAGATGCAGGAGACATGGGTTCGATCCCTGAGTTGGGAATATCCCTTGGAGAAGGAAATGGCAATCCACTCCAGTTTGCTTGCCTGAGAAATCCCATGGACAGAGGAGCCTGGTGGGCTATAGTCCATAGGGTCACAAAGGAGTCAGACACAAAACACAACTAAACAACAACACATTCTGAAGAAAAGAAAGCCTAACATTCTGAATGCATTTCACCCCTAAAACATTTGCCAGTCCTTAAGCTGTGCACTGGTGATTGAGAGACAAAAACTGAAGTTCATATCCTGTTAAGGAGATAGACTTCAATGGTGGCTCAGACAGTAAAGCGTCTGCCTACTCTGCGGGAGACCTGGGTTCAATCCCCGGGTCAGGAAGATCCTCTGGAGAAGGAAGTGGCAACCCACTCCAGTACTTGGCTGGAAAATCCCATGGACACGGAGCATGGTAGGCTACAGTCCATGGGGTCACAAAGAGTTGGACACAACTGAGCGACTTCAGTTCAGTTCAGTTAAGGAGATAGAGCCTAGTAAATACTCCGGGATTTCATTTAATATCCTTAAAGTCTTAGATCCTAGGACCAAATATAAATTATAAACATGCTAGTTTTCACAAGTTCTGAGACATAACTTCAAATCAATTCAGTCCCTGATTGAATCAAGGTATCTTATTGGTACTGTATCTTCCTATTTGGCTTCCCTGGTGGCTCAGACAGTAAAGCATCTGCCTGCAATGCAGGAGACCCAGGTTCGATTCCTGGGTCGGGAAGATCCCCTGGAGAAGGAAATGGCAATCCACTCCGGCACTCTTGCCTGGAAAATCCCATGGACGGAGGAGCCTGACAGGCTACAGTCCATGGGGTCGCTATTTATTTTAATTGGAGGCTAATTACTTTACAATATTGTAGTGGTTTTTGCCATACATTGACATGAATCAGCCATGGGTGTACATGTGTCCCCCATCCTGAACCCTCTTCCCACCTCCCTCCCCATCCCATCCCTCAGGGTTGTCCCAGTGCACCGGCCCTGAGTGCCCTGTCTCAGGCATTGAACCTGGACTCGCGATCTATATCACATATGGTAATATACATGTTTCAATGCTGTTCTCTCAAATCATCCCACCCTCGCCTTCTCCCACAGAGTCCAAAAGTCTGTTCTTTATATCTGTGTCTCTTTTGCTGTCTCACATATAGGGTCATCGTTACCATCTTTCTAAATTCTATATATGTGTGTTATTATACTGTATTGGTGTTTTTCTTTGTGACTTACTTTACTCTGTATAATAGGTTCCAGTTTCATCCACCTCATTAGAACTGATTCAAATGCATTTTTTAAATAGCTGAGTGATATTCCATTGTGCATATGTATCACAGCTTTCTTATCCATTCATCTGCTGATGGACATTAAAATCTTTTTGGAGAAAATTAATATATCCTAAAGTTAGGCAGAGTACATCATGAGAAATACTGGGCTGGAAGAAGCACAAGCTGGAATCAAGATTACTGGGAGAAATATCAATAACCTCAGGTATGCAGATGACACCACCCTTATGGCAGAAAGTGAAGAGGAACTAAAAAGTCTCTTGATGAAAGTGAAAGAGGAGAGTAAAAAAGTTGGCTTAAAGCTCAACATTCAGAAAACTAAGATCATGGCATCTGGTCCCATCACTTCATGGCAAATAGATGGGGAAACAGTGGAAACACTGTCAGACTTTATTTTGGGAGGGCTCCAAAATCACTGCAGATGGAGACTGCAGCCATGAAATTAAAAGACGCTTACTCCTTGGAAGGAAAGTTATGACCAACCTAGATAGCATATTCAAAAGCAGTGATATTAACAACAAAAGTCAGTCTAGTCAAGGCTATGGTTTTTCCAGTAGTCATGTATGGATGTGAGAGTTGGACTGTGAAGAAAGCTGAACACCAAAGAATTGATGCTTTTGAACTGTGATGCTGGAGAAAACTCTTGTGAGTCCCTTGGACTGCAAGGAGATCCAACCAGTCCATTCTAAAGGAGATCAGCCCTGGGATTTCTTTGGAAGGAATGATGCTAAAGCTGAAACTCCAATACTTTGGCCACCTCATGGGAAGAGTTGACCCATTGGAAAAGACTCTGATGCTGGGAGGGATTGGGGGCAGGAGGAGAAGGGGACGGCAGAGGATGAGATGGCTGGATGGCATCACTGACTCGATGGACGTGAGTCTGAGTGAACTCTGGGAGCTGGTGATGGACAGGGAGGCCTGGCGTGCTGTGATTCATGGGGCAAAGAGTCAGACACGACTGAGTGACTGAACTGAACTGAACTGAACTGAACTGAAAGTTTTTCATAGACAGTATCCAATATTCAATATTAAATCAACTGGCATACATGTACAAAGAATCAAATGATTAAAGGCCATAAACAAAACTAGACAATGTCAACAAATCAAAAATCAAGATTCTGAAGTCATCAAACACAGACTTTAAAACAGCCATGGTTAATATTTTTAATAAAAGAGGTTTTAAAAAAGACATAGAATTTCACCAGAGAACCAGAATCTACTAAAAAGATATCTAATTCAAATTACAGAATTTAACCATAATTAAAAACTCAAATTCAATACATGGGTTTAATATCATGGACAGTAGAAAACAAGACTCAGAATAGAGCTTGACAGAAAATATTAAAATTGGTACCCACAGAGACAAAAAGGAGGAAGAAATATAGAAAAGAACATAAGAGATATCCAGGACTTAGAGAAAATATCTAACATATGTGTGACTGAACTTTCTAAAGGAGAAGAGAGGAAATAACCTACCAAACCTTTTATGAAAGTAGTGAAAGACACAAAAAGTTTAAGAAGCTCTTTGTTCCCCAAGCAAGAGAAAACAATGAAAACCAAGCTTATATGCATCACCATAGAACTACTGAGAGCTAAAAACAAAACAAATCTTAAAAGCACTCAGAGGAAAAAGATACATTACCTTAAAAAGAGTAACAAAAAACTAAGTGCTGACTTTTCAAATTTTTCAACAGAAACATTGGAAACCAGAAGAAAAGGAAATGATATCTTTAAAGCACTGGAAGAAGATGGTTGCCAATGCAGCATTCTTTATTTAGGGAAAATAGCCTTCTAAGATGAAGACAAAGTGAAAATCTTTTCAGACAAACAAAAACTTAAGAGAATTTGTTGCTGCTATAGAAATACTTAATGAAGTTCTTCTAACAAAAGGGAAATGATCCCAGATGGAAGTTCAATCATACAAGAAGAAAGAAAGACTGCAAGGATGAATACATAGATATGCAGACCTAAATGAATAGTAATTGTGAAAATAACAGATAAAATAAATAAAATAATTTCAAATTACAACTTCGCAGTTTGAAAAATACTGCTCCTACCGGACTTCTGAGCCATATAGTCTAGCTGGTTGGCTGTGAGGGAGATAAGCACAGGATACTGGTGAAGGACAGAACAAGGGTGTCCAGACATCTTGGAGACATGGGAAAAACTTTCCAGAGAAAGTAGTAGGCATAAATTATCTCTGGTTACTCCCCTTAATACATTCTTTGTTCTTGAAAAATCAAATAGTCTATGGCTTCTTGAACATAGCCGGTTGCTTCTTCACTTAGGATTTTGCTCATGTTATTCTATCTGACTAAAGTGTAACATGATTTCTACCTCACCTCCCTCATATGTTCAAATCTTTCAGGTTTGAACTTCAGTGCCTCTGTAACTTTTCAGTCCTTCCCTGGCCATACACCATCAACCATCCCTGATACCCCAATCCATACTATGATAATCTCTCTTTCATAAAAGAAATATGTATTTATGTCATCTTGCTTATTAAGGTTTAGATTCTTTAAGAATGTCCTCTCTTTTTCATCATTTCATCATTTACTCAACAAATATTGAATAAATGGATAATGGATGGATGAGCAGATGGATGGAGAGGCCTTTATGACCATTCTCCAGATGAGTACAGACTTTGCTATGATTTGTCACTTGCTTAACTATCAGTCAAGGTCCATCATGCCATTTTCTCTCTATCCCTGCTTTCTTCTAGTTTTAATCACATTTTTTGGATCATCAAATGCTACAGCAGGAATATATTTGAGCTAGTTAAAAGTCCCAGTAACAAATTTTGACCCTGAAGTCAGTTAAAAGGGTGCTATAAAAGAGGAAAATGGTAGCTGTTGATATTATGATTTGGTGATGGGGAAAATACAAAAGACAGTGTGTTTTTTAATACATTCAACTGGTTTATAATTTTCAGAGTAAAACATTAGCAAGTACATGCCTTTGAGATCAGCGTTTCTGCATGTTGTTTTGTGTCTGGATCAGGACAGGGAAAGTAAACAATATTCATGGTAAAATGAAAACAATTTACTGAGTTGTTCTTTTATGCAATGCACTGGCCTGCATACAGATAAAGTCTGTAAAAATAATCTATGTTCAGCCATGCAGAGATAAAAACTGCCACTAACACCAGCAATGTAGAACAGAAATACTGCCTGAACCTTCATATACACAATGAAACAAACCTCCTTAACTGAACACATGTGGTGTTCTCAATATTTTCTCTGGTAAATATTTAAGCAGATGATCTCAGAAGATCAGAGTTTGCCATTGGTGACTCTTGATTTTCTAGTTAAAAGCATTTTTTAAAATGCCTGTGGTTTGGCCTTTGTGCAGTAAGTGAGTTTTCTATAGGCTATAGAAGCAAACACAACAAGAACTAGGCAGAATTAATAATGTATCCCATGGACTTTAAGTGCTTTAAACAGATGTGACTAAATGCCTACCTACAATCCATTCTACCCTTCTCCCTAACATTCATGATCTTCTTGGAGATCTCAGTGTGCTCAGCTCAAAATAAAACAAAACAAACAAAAAAATATAGACGTGACGGTGTTTCTTGAAGCTGAGGACAGGTCATGTGACATAGGTCTCCTCAATGAAATGTAAGCAGAAGTCAAGCCCAAATTTTTGACAATTACAATTATTTTCCTGGAATAAACACTACCTTCTTCTCGGTACTCCTCTCAGGAATTCATGAACTCAGTGTCTAGGGCTTTACCACAACAGTTGTCAGGTAATCTGAAGAAAAAGCTGAGAGAATTTCAAAGACCTCTATTCTGATCACTCAAGATGTGGAACTAATGTTAGTAATGCCAGCAATCTCCAGACTTAGGTGAGAAAAAGAACACGTGTTCTTTGAAACCAACACAATTAAGGTTTTCAATTTCATTTGGGCTGAAATTAAATCCCAGAATTAATCACGATGATTTCTTATCAATTTCTACTCACAAAAACCTAGTGTATACTGTTTTTCTCAACAAAAGAGGAATGAATGGTGAATAAAGGAATGAACTATACAATCACACTAAGCAATCACTACCATTCACGGTGAATGTATTTGAAATGTCTAGGGAAAAAGAAGTGTGAAAAAGCAATACAAAGTGCTATGGCAGGCAGCATCACCCCTTTTCAAAATAGACCACTGGGCATCACAAGTTATAGATTACACGTGTGAACAAACCTATAGTGGTCACTGTTCTACCCATGATCTGCCTGTGGGGCACAGATCCCTGTGACAGCCAACTTCTTCCATAAAGAGGCACTGAAAATTTGGAATCTGATGTGTTAGAACTAACTGCTTTTCTATGACCACCTAGATCAGAAATGGAGAGGGAAAATACACCATGGAGAAAATCAGGAGAAGGAATGTTAGGCCAATGGGGAATGCAGGAACAGAGGAAATAACACTGGGTGGAAGGGGTGGCAGGCAGGCTCCTTTAGGAAGGTCTCCAAGCAGTATGCCAAGATTGACAGGTAAGGCAATGAATTTCCTCCCCTATTCTATTTATGAACTTTCTGTGTCAAACATGTTTGACTCCACTGTTCAATGTCTGACTTCAGAAATATTAAAAGTAGTTCTGCACTATAGAAAGCTCAGGGACTCCTCCATAGCCTGCTGCTGCTCAAAGTATAGCTCCTACACTGACACCATTAGTATTAACTGGGAGCTTGTAGAAATGCAGGCGTTTGGGCCCTGACTTACACTATTGGATCAAGTGCTTCTTTTGCATGTTAAACTTTGAGATATACTCTGCTAGAAGGCTTACTAAATGTCTTGATGTTTGAGTAGTTACTTAACTATATTTAGGTCAGTGGAGACAGTAAAAATTCATTTCCCCTTTGGTTTATAAATCCTCTCCTTAATAATTGATTCAGGGATTATAACTTCTCTAAGTCCTAGGTATCAAATAATCTTTAGAATGTCTCTCACACAACTTTTCTTTTCATACTATTTTATTAAATGGTTATGTAAAAAAAAAAAGTCTTGAGATAAATTGATACATGAAAGAAAATGAGTCTCCCTTCCCCTCTGCTGGAGGTTGGAAGAGATATGTAATTCACCAGGAACTGCATTTACTAAATCTAGAAATTGGTCCCTTTAGTAATCATTTTGTTATTTACTTCAAGGTGGGGTTCTGACTGTTATTTAAGAGCCTACAAAGCCCTTGGGAATCAGTCTTGCTGTTCTCCCTTTTGCCAATATAATTTCACTTGTAGGCAAACTCTAAATGAAGGGCATGAAGAAAGGCCAAATGACTTGGCTGGAAGGTAGAAGATTCATCTTTACAGACATTCTTAAAGAAAATGAGTTATAGTGAGGTTAGGAAATTCAAACTCTATCTGCTGACCATGCCTATTCCAGAAATGATACAACTGTGAGTAAAGTTATTGTCTCCAAATTTCTTCAAAGGAAGATGTCAGGGAGGGCAGACGGTGGATAATTCACCAAGGATTCATTCCTCCTGCCCACAGACATGCATGTTCCTTGGGCAGAGTGGTTACAGTTTTAAACATTACAGCCAGATGTGCAAAGAAAATACATTTTCTTTATTTTCTTTGCAATCTATCCGATTTTCCTTGATGTCTATCAGATGGAGTCTTTAGTTCAACTTCATAAATTGTCTGATACAATAGTCAGTTGAGTTAAATGCTTAATCTCTTTCAAATAAAAGACTCAGTCCTACAGGTTCTTCCTCCACCCAGGTCCTCTCCAAGAAGGCCCTGGATGAATGGAATCCTACTTGGTATTGTCCTCTCCTTTCTTTTCTGAAGAATGGCTGCTTCTGTTGTCTCTCAGGAACCACCAGGTATGACTGCTTTAATCCCCGAGCTTGCAGGCATCTGCTGCTAAAGTTTGAAACAGATATAGCCTAGACCCCCTCTCTGTTTAGTCACATCCTACTCTTCCTGAGTGATTTGGCCCCACCGTGGACCATCCTGGTACAGCAAACTCCTCTAAGACTCAAGCATTTTCTTCATCAATAGCTTGGCCCTAGGCTACCCAACACACAGCCTCTATCATAGTCACTGGATATCTTGCTTCAGGGACCTATAGTAGACCCAACTCCCAGCTTTCTTCAGCGTCTGCCAAGGGGCATGCAGGCACCCTTGAGTTCTTTGTCTGCCTCCCTTGCTACTCTCTGCCAATGAGATATGCCCTTGCTCTTGGCCATGATGGGGTAGTTGCTACTGGGACAGAATTCTACAAAGCCAACACAGAGGACAGAGGTATGGGGAGAACATAAAAACCTTATGTTCTGTCTTATTCTGCTTCTCTCCTCTTTTCTCAAGTATCTGGCTTTCCAGTTCCTCTAAACCAGTGCTACTCAGATGCCAATAATGGGCCAATAATGGTCCACAGTAAGACATGCACAGAAATTGAAAGTGAAGTTTTTTATACTCTTAATAGCAATTTGGCAGAGTAATTTTATATCTATCAAATCTAACGCTTTTCTATTTGCTTTTTCTCATAATTAATTTTTATAATGTTTTAAAAATCACAGGTGTAAGACGTATTAAAAATTTTTAAATGTGGTTCTTCCTCATGGTGAATTTGAGAGGTATGAAACCTCTATCCATCTACTTTTATTAAGAAAGCTTTACACCTACAATCATGGAAAGGGCATCCTCTTTGTGTTATGGGAGAAATATGAGATGAGTCCACCAGACTTAAGCCTGGATGTGCTTGAGAGATTTATGACATCTTTTTTCTTGACAAAGCCTAGATTTTGAGCTTATTTTAATTTATAGATGCAAACCTTAATCTTATTTGACAGTTAAAGTTAAGCAGATTCCCTGTGTTCTGTTGGGGATGGTGTCCTGACACCCTTTACCCGAAGCACTAAAACCCATTGTCTCAAGGAGTGAGAAGCCCCAGAGCAACGTGATCTACAGAATAAGGACAAGATATATCAAAGGAAGGGCTTCCCTGATGGCTGACTGGTAAAGTAATCCACCTGCCAATGCAGGAGACACAGGTTCGATCCCTGGATCAGGAAGATCTAGAGAAGGAGATGGCAACCCACTCCAGTATTCTTGCTGGAAAAGTCCCACGGACAGAGGAGTCTGGCGGGCTACAGTCCATGGGATTGCAAAAGAGTAGGACACAACTTAGCGACTAACCAACAAGATCAAAGGAAATGTTATCTTGAGGTTGCCAGTGTAAAAAGGATTGGTTGGAGAATGACTCTATTTCAAGGAAATCTGAAAAGAATGTTTTTCATAATTTTAAAAAAGCTCACATAAGCAATCAATACAATGTGCCCATGTGTTCCTGTTCTTTGCAAAAGAAGAAAATCTCCAGCAAACCATCAGCATTCAAGTACATGTTGCAATATCTGCAGCAAATATTGAGTCTCAGTCTTTTCCAGTAAAAAGGCCGATGAAAAGAATTTGTAGATGACATTTGAACAACGTAAGTTGAACCCTGTTTCCTAGAGAAAGCTTGCACCAGCTGGGATGCCTGAAGCAGTTCTGGCGCTGGGTGAGTATTGTTACTATTAATATTTAATTAAGCTTCTGGCTGAGCATCCTGTTGAAAGAATCTCTCAAAACTAACGTAACATCACCACTCTAACAAAATAAGACCTAAATTAGGAAGCTGGAGAAAGCTACAGTGATTTCTCATCATATTTAACTACCTCAGATGTTATGTTGAACTAACTCTTTAGAGTTAGGTTTCAAAATACAAGTTCCTTTGTTGCTACCAAATTGAAGAAAGGCTAAATTATGCTTGAACATAATTGTTTTGAGACTGTCTTACGTCCCACAGTTTCCCTGTTGGTGCCTTCTTTCCTCTGCTCCTCACCTCCACCCCTTCTTCAGGGATCCAGACTTCAGTGTATCTGCCAAGCTTGACCTCAACTCCAGTCAAAATGGAGAGAATCTGATGTGATTTATCAACCCAAGTTGATAAATTAACCAATTACATTATAACATGACTATCAGTCAATATACTACTTAGGGAGTGTTTGCATTCTACTTCCTGACTTTGGTTATAATTGTAGACTTTAGAAAACTGCAAGTCACACTATGTTTATCTCATTCGAGAGAAAAGAGACTTTCCTTCAAGGAAAATCTGTAGTCTCCGCTACCCAGATGGACCTCTGCTTCCTGAGTGGAATCCATACTTTAGGTGATACAAGTAAAAGGGCAGTGTTTTTTTTCACCAGCTCTGGAACCAGGCATGGCGGTGGCCCTATTGCCTTTGAAGATGAAGTTCCTCATCCTAGATGATATATTAAAATATATTCACATTATAGATTAAATATATTATATATAATTATGTCAATTAAATTTAATTGCAACAGGCTCATTGATATACTGTCAAATTTTGTAGGAATTTATTTCACTTGGTAGTTTTATTTATTCTAATGTTTGCATATATATTATAAAAAATATATGTTTTTACTTATTTCAATTTGGTAGCTTCCATATTTTGATGTCACTTTGTCTTTTGCTCTCAAATATTTGTATTAGCTGTCTTGGTCCAGGTTCCTCTCAAGCAGAATCTGAGATGAGCAACCACGTACGGGTGGTTTATTATGGAAATGCTTCCAGCAGATGGGAGAAGTAGGTGGGGACGAAACAGGAAGCCAAGCATGGGTATGATTTCAGATGAAGTCCCAGCCTCAGCCTGATCCTGTGGGGAGCTCTGAGACACTACACAGGAAGGTTCATCCTGTCTTTTGAGGCAGTGGAGTTGGGCTTTTGTACTTTCACATCAGTCATTGGCTGGCAGCCAGGAGACAGCAATATTCCCAGGTACTTCCCTTACTGGTAAGGCAGCTAGGTGTTCAGGAACAGTCCTCTGATGGAAATAATGGAGCCTTTATCAGCAAAGAATACAGTGGCTGGGGGATAGGCACATAGGGCTGGTGAAAGAGACTGGGGACAGGGCATCTGGGAAGAAAAAACAGTCCTGCACAAAAGGCTTTGAAGAGATCACAAGCACCATGCCTGGAGCACCTAAGAGATGAAATAACCCTTGAAATCCAGATGGCTTCTGGCATATCATAGGTCTGCCAGGAGGTCTCCCCCTTCCTCGGCCCAACCTAATTTCATCTTTATCATATCCTTTCCTCCTTTAGCCCAAGACCCAAGCATTGTTCATGGAGTCTGGTACACTTGAGGAATCTTCTACATCTCCAGAATTAAATAGAGCAGAGGAACATTTTAGCTGATAAAATAAAGTAGTATTTAGCTATCTGATAAAATAAAAGAAGTGGTTTTTTCAATAATTCATCTATTTTCATTGTTATAATTTCATGTTTGTCCATCTCATCTTTTGATTTATTCTTACTCAACAATGGCCTCCAACATTTTAACCTCAAATGTTCTCTCTTATTTAATGATCTGAATCCAGCTCAAGAGATACAAAGATCCTCTTTCTAAAATGATGTTTGCACTCTAACTGACTTATTTTTCAAGTATAGTTTTCACATACATATGTAAAGCCTTATACCTCAGAATGGAAAAGAATGTAAGAGACTCTTCCATGAATGGAAGGAGATTCTATGGAATAAACTTTTTTGAAGACCCAGGCCCCAGATAGAAATTGTGATCTTGGCAAAAACACTGCAAGCATGAAAAGAAAATTTGAATCTGAAATTCATATCTATTCCATGAGGACATATCTCTTCCTTCTCCAGGTGGCCAGCTATTTTTCCTAGGAGTAATGACATATCAGGGGCCTATTGTTGGCCTCTGTGCTATAGCAACGGCCGTAGCCAGACCAGCCTTGATGATGTGAATTCTATGGTGCTGAGTTCATGCATCTAATCCCTACCATTATAAAAGCTTTCTGGTTCTTCATTCCCACTTTGAGTTGAGAGTTCAAGGCTCCAAACGTATTGTTTTCTTTTTATAAGTTCTCTAACACAGTCAGGAGCAGTTAACACACTCTGAACTTTCTAATCATCACTGTTGCACAGCAATCCAATGCAACCTCTACTTGGTCACTCAGAACGATACTCTTCATCAGCTCACCATCTCACACTGCTGCCAGTGATAATTTGAGGAATTATGACTCTATTACATGCCATACACTACCAGGGTTCAATTTCTACCTAACGAGGAGGTCATTCATGTGTTCATAAACAACACATATGTGAGCAATCCTAGTTTTAGAACCTCCTCCAGAAGGTCTGTTTTCTGAGGCTGCTCTTGGTACCAAATACTATATCATCCAGAGGCCAAGCAAGAGAACCAGGCACAGAGCAAGGCAGAAAAGGTGGATAAAAAGGTTGTAGGAGCAGGAAGGACTGATGAGACAGGATGCTTAAAAAGGGTCTATAACCCAAAGCAGGGGTTATTACTATCTT
This sequence comes from Redunca redunca, assembly GCA_006410935.1. Lineage (NCBI taxonomy): Eukaryota > Metazoa > Chordata > Mammalia > Artiodactyla > Bovidae > Redunca > Redunca redunca. The sequence goes on from SJYQ01094520.1 coordinate 93,581, forward strand.
TATTTTAAGAACTCTTTTATGCAGTTGTATTACAATTTCCAAAAGTTAAAGATAAATATTAAAATCCATGGAAACCTAACCCTTTGAAACTCATTTACATTAAGACTTTTCATTGGTTCATATATATACATATATATATATTAAAAGATGTTTACTCTTTGGAAAAGTTATGACCAACCTAGATAGCATATTCAAAAGCAGAGACATTACTTTGCCAACAAAGGTCTGTCTAGTCAAGGCTATGGTTTTTCCAGTGGTCATGTATGGATGTGAGAGTTGGACTGTGAAGAAAGCTGAGCACTGAAGAATTGATGCTTTTGAACTGTGGTGTTGGAGAAGACTCCTGAGAGTCCCTTGGAGTACAAGGAGGTCCAACTAGTCCATCCTAAAGGAGATCAGTCCTGGGTGTTCACTGGAAGGACTGATGCTAAAGCTAAAACTCCAATACTTTGGCCACCTCATGCAAACAGTTGACTCATTGGAAAAGACCCTGGTGCTGGGAGGGATTGGGGACAGGAGAAGGGGACGACAGAGGATGAGATGGCTGGATGGCAACACCGACTCAATGGACATGGGTTTGAGTAGACTACAGGAGTTGGTGATGGACAGGGAGGCCTGGCGTGCTGCGATTCATGGGGTCACAAAGAGTCTGACATGACTGATTAACTGAACTGAACTGATATATATATATATATATATATATATATATAACACATATATGTATATGACATACATATATATATTTGTATATGAGCATGTTCTTTCTAATCTCTGCTTCTTTTTCCCATAGTTCTAGCTTTTGGCCTGTGTACAACTCATTAATATCATATCAATTGGATTTAATGTTTGGCTTCACCGCTAGATTTACAGCCCCATAGAATGACCACTGCAGAAGTCTCAGGTGTTAGTACCCATGACCACAAAAACTGTATATCCAGGAGCTATTTCTTTGAGGCTCCACACAGACACCTAATCCCCTACTTTTCTTAGAACTGTTTTCCACTATGTTGTGTGATGTTGCTTGGCCTGACATGATGGGGCATGACATAATAGGTATCAGGAGAGTCAGGAAAATACAGGGGGAAATTTGTCAATGAAAAAAACCAAAAACATAAAGCTTTCTGCCAGATTCTTCATTTCAGACTTGATGGAAACTCAGACCTACCATCATGGGCTTTGGTAGTCAAAGCAAACTGAGTGGTACTAAGAAACCTTTGACATGTGTGAATTGGCAGCCTGTCTTGTTTCTGATTCAGCATAATTTCTTAAGCTACTTGGCATGTTTGTTTGGGATTATGAAGCATAAAAGCTCATGTCTTTTTTTTTTTTTTTTTAAAGAAAAAAGAGCCTATTTAGTGATTATGACAACTTACAAGATTAAGAAGGCTGGCACTTGGCAGTCATTGGCCAAAGCTCAGAACCTTGGAAGGTGTGAGTGAAGATTTCATAGCCCAGATGTTCCCATGATGCTAGCATGCAAACTTCTACCTAGGAAAATCATTTCACTCTACTCGCATGCCATTGCCTTGCTGGGGATTGTTCCTTCTTGGCTCCTCTAGATGTGGATTAGATATCAGCATTTAGCACCACCTAGAAATTAACAGTACAGGGGTCAGTTGACTTGCTTAGTGGGGAAAAAAAAAAAAACAGTTCTCCAAATACAGGGACATGTCTCAGTTCTTTTACATTTTAAACTTGCTGTCTTTCATGATCCTAATTAAATCCATAACCCAACTATCCAACTCACAAGTGAATTGCAGAGATGGGGCATAAGTGTGCAGTTGGAAGGGTATGAGTCCTCCAGGAAGTGTTCCCTACTACAAAACACTGCACACCATACTGGGCCTTACTATACCATATTACATCCTGGCAAATTTCCTAGCTCATCAAGGGGAGAGGGGAAGAAGCTAAGATTTTAATCTCTAGCTTGGCTTTACCCTCAAATTAATAGTCCCTTGAGGTGTCTTAATTAAATGCAGTCAGATACAATTTTTTGCCTGGAAAATATTCAATTTCATAAGCGTTTGTTGAGAACCTACTATACATCCAGCACTATTCTAGGTAATGTAAATACAACAATGAGCATAAATTCCCTACCCTGCTGAAGCCTACATTCCAGAGGAAGGAGACTTATTTTTTAAAAATACATAAAATGTATAAAGTGTGTAAAACAATGATGAGAGTAATACAAATAAAGTAGGAAAAGGGGTGTCAAGGCAGGGGTCAATTTTAAATAAGATGATTAAGGAAGACTTTGCAGAAGAGAAACTAACATTTCAGCAAGGACCTGGAGAAGGTGAGGGTGAGATCAGGGGAGGCTGCTTTGGCTGGGGCAGAGAGATGTGCTCAGAGAAAAAGAGGAGCCACAGTGTAAGTTGTTGCAAGTCCCTATTGCTTCTACCCTGTGGTGTGATGAGAAACCTTTGGAGGATTCTGAGCATGACTAATGACTCTTATAAAAATCTGTGACAGGTACTTCCCTGTGGTGGTGCAATGGTTAAGACTCTGCACTTCGAGGCAGGGGGTGCAGGTTTGGGGAACTAATATCACACATGCTGCACAGTGTGGCCTAAATCACTCAATCAATCCTATGGAGAATATTGATATTTAAAATATATATGAGACCAATATCATATATCGCTTTTATGTGGAATCTTTTTTTAAAAAAATAGTACAAGTGAACTTATTTACAAAATAGTAGTAGAGGCATGGATGTAGAAAACAAACTTATGGTTACCAGGAGATAAAGGAGGGGAAGGAGAAATAGGGAGATTGGGGCTGACATAGTCACACCACTATATAAAATAGACCTGCTGTATAGCACTGGGAACTCCACTCAGCACTCTGTAATGGTCGACCTGGGAAAAGAATCTGAAAGAAGAAGAGTTTATATTTGTAGTCATATAACTGACTCACTTTGCTGTACACTCAAAACTAATAAAATATTGTAAATCAATTATAGTCCAATAAAATTTAAAAAAAAAAAAAATATATATATATATATTCCTTGGCAGTCCAGTGGTTAAGACTCCATGCTTTCACTGCAGAGGGCCCAAGTTTCATCCCTAGTTGGGGAACTAAGATCTCACATGATGTGCAGCATGGCCAAATACATGTGTGTGTGTGTATATATATATGTATGTAAATACACACACACACACACACACACACACATATATATATATGTTGGGTGATCACTCTGTTAGACTCTCTCTAGCTATTTTGTTTGAACTGACTTCCAAGGGAACAAAGCTGGAAGCAGAGAACCTAGTCCAAAGGTCATTGCACTTATCCAAATGGTGGTGATGGTGGCTTGGGCCAGAGTAAAAGCAGTGAGAGTGGTGAGAAATGGTCGGATTTCTATATATTTGGCAGCTAACAGTGACAAGATCAGCTGATGGACAGGATTGTAGTGGAAGAAAATGGGAGGAGTCAAGTTGGATATCAGTGAGCAACTGGAAACCTGGCCTTTTGTGTGTAAGTAGAATCACCTGGGGCTTTTGTGGCTCAGCTGGTAAAGAATCTGCCTGCAATGCAGGAGATCGGGGTTTGAACCCTGAGTTGGGAAGATTCCCTTGGAGAAGGGAAAGGCTACCCACTCCAGTATTCTAGCCTGGAGAATTGCACAGACTATATAGTCCATGGGGTCGTAAAGAGTCGGACACGACTGAGTGACTTCCACTTTCACTTTCAGAATCACCTGACAAAGAAACCAAGCCAGGTCCAAGCTGGATTTATATGCTTAATTCCCACATGCCAAAAGAAGCTAATGTGTGGCTATTTTCTTATGTCTTTCATAAATCAGCATGAATTAACTACTGAGGCATGTCGTTTAAAGGAAAGGATATGGTCTGTACACATTTAAGCTTCATAATAGTAAATACTATTCCTGTCTCTTAATTGGGAGTTGACATCACCCTCAGTCTTGCTCAGAGAATGCTACTGAGTTTCCCAAGTCTTAAGAAAATCAGGTAGTCTTTTACCTAATCTAAACTCAGGAGCTATGGAAAGAGAAAATGCAAACTTCAATGCATGAACATAAATGAAATAATATAGCAGAATACTATAAAGCTGAAGACTTAATACCAAGTAAGTTTATCCTGTTGTAAAATCTCAGTCATAATATCTTTTTTCACAGTGTATCTTCCTTTCTTCCCCATATTTCTCAGCACTTCAAAATTTAGGCAAGGTAACAAAAAAGAGGATGACAGAGGATGAGACGGTTGGATGGTATCACCGACTTGATGGACGTGAGTTTGAGTAGTCTCCGGGAGTTGGTGATGGACAGGGAGGCCTGGTGTGCTGCAGTCCATGCGGTCACCAAGAGTCGGACACAACTGAGCGACTGAACTGAACAAAAAAAAATGGTTTAAAAAACATTGGTCAAAAGTAACAAAAAATGTAATTTATGTTATCCATTTTTTCAACTGCTCACACTTTCTGAAGACAATGCCAATTTTTAATTTGATTTTCAAGGAAATAAAAACCAGGGGAGTTCAAGAATCACCACTTTGGTTTAGTATTCTCATGCCTTCGGTCAGTTTCTTGCCATGGATATCTACCGTGTACTTTTGAAGTCACGTGGAAGAAGTTTTGAAAGTGGAAAAAGCCCAGGCCCTGGAGTAAATCGGACAGTGGAAATATGACCAAGGGAAAGTGAGTCTAATTCTCAACTCTTGTAAAATATAATAATGGATAATATTACTGGATAATAATATCTAATAGGGTTGTTGTAAGGTCAGATTAATTAATGTATAAAGGACCTATGTAAAAAATATGGATTTAACAGGAACAGTTATTATTGTCAGCATTTTCAGTAAATTAACACAGTCACATTTTTGGAGAAACACAGTTTTGAGATTATCCCAAGTTGATCAAAAGATACTCTACTATCATGAAATAAGGTCTGTCTTCCAAAGACAAATTAGTTAAACTGTTCTGTATCTCTTGTTTCCCCCCTCATTTTTATGAGCCATGCAGAGCATCACATGCTTCACATACATGACCTGTCTGTATTTTATTTGCTAGTTCATGATTCCAAACACAAAAGACTAGTGGCCACTAATCACTTACTCAAGCCCTTGGATTTAATTATCTCAAAATTCAGTATCATAACAAACTAAGCTAGTGATTCTACAATAATCAAGAGGAAGTTTCTTTAAAACTCTGTCCTCTCCTAATCAAAGAAAAGAGCGTGGTAAACATGGATGATTTTATCTTGCTCCGCATGCCTTCCCTGTGTCTTTCTACAAACAGACTCCATCTGCCTCACTGATGGGAGGGATGGACACTTACAACCTGGTAAGTTAAATTCATTCCCCAGAATTCTTCTAAAATTTTAAAAATCAGGGTGAGTTGTAGTTAAGATGAAATCAAGAGACAGGCCTCACATTCATTCTACAGGCCATTACGATTCTCCAAGTATGGTCTCTGGACCAGCAGAATCATCCAGACACTTACCAAAAAAAATGCACATTCTTGGGCCTCACTTGAAACTGACTGAATCAGAAATCCTGGAGATAGAGTTCAGAAATCTGTTTTAACAAGCCTTCCAGATGATGCTGATGCACTTAGCCTTGAAAAACACTGGTGTGAGTAAACCCTGATTCACAAGTCTTTGTCATATGAAATTACTCCAAAGGAAGAAAATAATGGAAACTGTGATATATCGAAATATATGGGACTATACCATAACAGTCTTGAACTACTTGCTGTATGTTTGCAGTATTAACCTAAGATGGAAAATGTCTTAAACTATCTTAGCTCTGATTTTAAGGACCTTGGCTTTAAATTTCAAATGAAATTTATTAGCTGTGTCCAAAACCTCTATCATTCAGCCCTCCCTTGATAACTGAATGTTACAGACTTAGATTTTGCCTATAACAGTTGTGCACAGTCCAGCAAATACACACACACACACACACACACATAGCTTACTATATAGCCTAGATAGTAAGTTCAAATTCAGACTCTCATATGTATCCCTCTGTACTGTGACTTTTAATTAGGAAGTCATAAAACATCTATTAACATTTTTAAATAATAATGCTGTGCGATAGATGTGCCAAGAGATGTTGTAGCCTCTCAATGTGCTTCTTCCTGAGGCCTCAGACTCAAATGTTCAAACATTCGAACAATGATTGAAGCATGCGATGTGTAAGAAAATAGGGGGTGGTAAGGACTATAGCAAACAGCAGCATGCCTGCATGCCTTGAATTCAGAGACATAAATTTTAAAAATTATGAAAACACCACAGGCTAAATGAAACATGTCAGTTGTTGGATTCAAATTTTATGAACCTTGGTCTATTCCTACCATATTCTTACATTGTGCACCTGTGGGTTTAGGGGTAAAAAGAGCCCTGCCCAATAAAGAAGCAGCAAGGGACAACTCTATGGAAAATAGGTATATTTCTTAACTTCCTCTTACCTAGGGGAACCCTGGGAAGCAGGCTCAGTGTCTACAGGAAATCTTAAAAAAAAAAAAAACAACTTTTGTTGAGATATAATTCACATACCATATGTTACAGGCAGAGCTGTAGTCCCTCAATATACGTATGTTGAGTCCTAACCTCCAGTATGCAACCATATCCAGAGATAGGGTCTTCATTGAGGTAATTAAGTTAAAATGAAGTCATTACACTGGGCCTGACCCCAGTGACTAGAGTCCTTCTAAGAGGAGGAAATGTGGACACAGACATAAACAGAGAGAACATAAGAAGACACCACGGTAGAAGACAGTGATCTGCAAGTCAAAGGGAGAGGAATGGAGAAGACCTTTCCCTCATGGTCTTCAGAAAAACCAACCCTACAAATACCTGGGTCTTGAAGTTCTAGACTTTAGAACCATTAGAAGATAAATTTGTGTTGTTTAATCCAGGCAGTCTATGGTATTTTGTTATGGTAGCCCTAGCAAATTACCACATCTTACAATTCACTCATTTAACTGGATTGTAGCATATTCACAAATACACTCAACCATCACCACAGCAATTTAAAATGTTTTCATTTTACCTCATAAAGAAGTCCTGTATCCTTTAGCTATCCAAACCCTATCACTCTGCCCCTCTAAAGTACTGATCTACTTTCCACCTCTCTAGATCTGCCTATTCTGAACATTTCATATAATGGAATCATATAATGTACAGTGCTTTGTGACTGGTTTCTTTCATTATGTGGATATACCACATTTGTTTGTCCATGAATTAGTTGATAAACATCTGAGTTGTTTCCACCTTTGGGATATTATGAATAATGCAACTCTCAACATTTGTATAGAGAAAAATTTTGTAAGGGGAAAAACCCTGTGTTTGTGGGGAGCTAAAACCTGTTCTAAATGGACAAAAATGCCTCACTATTTCCTTGAGTTGGTTTCTGGCAAATTTCCACCTTTCTTATTTTCTCTCAGGCCTACCCATCATTCTTATTTTAAACAAGCTATCATCATCCACTCTCACAGACTGATTCACAGTTGATTTGTTCAACAACTGCATGGCATCGAGTTTACTGAAGAGTATATGAGGACCCTCAGGGGAAAATAAAAGTGTCATTGTAAACGGAGCATCATGTCCATTAGAAGCTCAGTCTGGGAAAAGATGTGTGGGTGAGTGAGTGGGTGGGTGTGGAGCTGTATTTGTGTTCAGAAGCATTAAAGGTCTCCCCAGGTGTGGAAGGGCTGGCCAAATCACGTTAGCTTGAAATGCAGTCGTTGAAGTTCTGCCAGAAAAGGAGAGGCTTCTGAGTTAGATGAGGTGCACCTGGCCCATTAGCTCATCAGGCTGTTCTTCAGTGCTCACATAAAGATGTAATTTATTCAGATCCTATTTACCCATTAGTTGTAACATGAGCCAATAAACAGTGGGAAAGTCACAGGATCTTGAGTGTTGCTAAATTATATCATGGAGAGCCTGAAAGAAGAAATTTATGCGTACACTGGTGGAGTAGGTCATCAACTCCCTGTTTTGACTAAAGTTCCCCTTTTTTGGCATGGGGATGCAGTTTTTAAAATAAGGGCATTCTCATAGTAACCATATACAGGTGGGGTACACACATTGTGTCCCTATGGCAGGTTTACAAGAGTAATGGTCTCACAATATTGGCTCAGCAACTATGTAATAAGTGGAGCACTTACTATCAAGCTACATACGCCAGAGGTGCTGTTGTGAAATAAGAGGAGCATAGTCTTTGCCTCACCCTGTCCCAGACTGATTTGTGAGCTAGTGAATTGTTCCTGACACATCTACTGAATATTTTAGTCCTGTAGAATCTGGTTAGATAGTAATATCTCTCTTATGCTTTTCAATATTCTTAGATTCTTAACTATCAGTCTAACAACTAAGCACCTATATTTGCCAGACACTATGCTAGGCAGACTTTATTTTGGGGGCTCCAAAATCACTGCAGATGGAGACTGCAGCCATAAAATTAAAAGACGCTTACTCCTTGGAAGAAAAGTTATGAGCAACCTAGATAGCATATTCAAAAGCAGAGACATTACTTTGCCGACTAAGGTCCGTCTAGTCAAGGCTATGGTTTTTCCAGTAGTCATGAATGGATGTGAGAGTTGAACTGTGAAGAAGGCTGAGCACCGAAGAATTGATGCTATTGAACTGTGGTGTTGGAGAAGACTCTTGAGAGTCCCTTGGACTGCAAGGAGATCCAACCAGTCCATTCTGAAAGAGATCAACCCTGGAATTTCTTTGGAAGGAATGATGCTAAAGCTGAAACTCCAATACTTTGGCCACCTCACGCGAAGAGTTGACTCATTGGAAAAGACTCTGATGCTGGGAGGGATTGGGGGCAGGAGGAGAAGGGGACGACAGAGGATGAGATAGTTGGATGGCATCACTGACTCGATGGACGTGAGTCTGAGTGAACTCCGGGAGTTGGTGATGGACAGGGAGGCCTGGAGTGCTGCGATTCATGGGGTCGCAAAGAGTCGGACACGACTGAGTGACTGAACTGAACTGAACGCTAGGCAAAGCAAGAATAACTGCAACATATGGTCCTTGCTGTCAAAAAACTAACAATCTAGGAAGTATTTGTGTGTATGCATGCTAAGTCGCTTCATTTGTGTCTGACTCATTGAGACCTTATGGACTGTAGCCCACCAAGCTACTCTGTCCGTGGGATTCTCCACACAAGGAGTAGGTTTCCATGCCCTCCTCCAGGGGATCTTCCCAAGCCAGGGATCAATACACATCTCCCGCATCTCCTGCACTGCAGGCAGATTCTTTACGACTAATGCCACCTGGGAAGCCCACGATGTGTTTTATACTTGTGCAATTTTTGAACTGTGGTGTTGGAGAAGACTCTTGAGAGTCCCCTGGACTGCAAGGAGATCCAACCAGTCCATTCTAAAGGAGATCAGCCCTGGGATTTCTTTGGAAGGAATGATGCTGAAGCTGAAACTCCTGTACTCTGGCCACCTCATGCGAAGAGTTGACTCATTGGAAAAGACTCTGATGCTGGGAGGGATTGGGGGCAGGAGGAGAAGGGGACGAGAGAGGATGAGATGGCTGGATGGCATCACTGACTCGATGGACATGAGTTTGAGTGAACTCTGGGAATTGGTGATGGACAGGGAGGCCTGGCGTGCTGCGATTCATGGGGTCACAGAGTCAGAAACGACTGAGTGACTGAACTGAACTGAACTGAATACCATAAACCATCGGATGCACATATACCAATACATGATGGAAGACTCTGGAACAGACGTATTTAAAAAATGGGAGCACAGAAGTCTTCATTCTTTCAAAGAATATGGTTGGTGGTGGTACACAGGAAAAGGGTTTGGGAGTTTTCACGAGAAAGTGAGGTTTGAGCCAGCTCTTACAGGTTGGAAACATTTGCTCAGAGTGAAGGAAGGGAAGAGAATTCTACGTGGAGGGAATAGCCTGAAGATTGGCCCACAGGCCTGGGAGCAGTGTTTGGAGGAACTTCAGGTAGGCGGACATTCTGTCTGTCCTTTTCTCTGTCACCTCCTGAAGACCAAAGGCTCAGATCCAGAGACTGTTCCAGTTAAACACTTCAGTGAAAAGCTAAGACCAGTCTGTCATTTCTCATTTGAACACCTGGAAAGTCACTAAGCACATCAAAGTATGCTCCATTTTCTGGGGCTTACCACACATTCAATGTCAGTTTCTACAGGGGCAGAGGACAAGTTTAAAGGCAAATAACATTGCTTGATAGGATCTTGCTATGTCAACACTAAGTGGAGTCTAAGTTTTAAGTACACTTTGTCCTTTATCAAAGTTGACATGAGGTAGTCCTCCGATTTTCTGTGATGACTTTAACTTGGAAATAACTGTTCTCCTCATGAATCTATGTAAACTGGATTACTAAAGGTCAAGGTCAAACTGTTCAAACCTGATAGAAGCATCACAGAATAGGATAATTTCTGAAATCAGATTGCTGCTGCTGCTAAGTCACTTCAGTCGTGTCCGACTTTGTGCGACCCCATAGACAGCAGCCCACCAGGCTCCTCCGTCTATGGGATTTTCCAGGCAAGCGTACTGGAGAGGGGTGCCATTGCCTTCTCCTGAAATCAGATTGCCCTGTTCTAAATCCTAACTCTTCTACCTACCACATTTACTCTTTCTGAACCACACAAACTCAACTGACTTCAATTATTTTATCTGTAAAATACCATTGTACTTGCCTTAGGGGCTACTATGAGGATGAAATGAAACAGTGTGTGTAATTCAATCTGGCTCTTGTATGACACTGAAATATGTGAGCTGCTATTGCAGAGAAGTGGTGAAGACCCTGAGTGTCCTCTTGTTCTCATCTGAATCTGAATCCTGCCACTGTACCATCTTCAGCAACTTACTTAGCTTCTAAGCTTTGGTTTCCTCACTTGTAAACAGGACAGGAACATAGAATTATTGTGAAGATAAATTAGAGAACTATATCTCAAACTGGAAAAAAATCTATTGAGGAAAGAAGTACATGTAAAGTGATAACCACAATATCTGGCACATAGTAGGTACTCAAAAATAACATCTCTTGTTATTATTAATATTATTTAAATCATCAGTCAGTCACTTCAGTTCAGTGGCTCAGTCATGTCTGACTCTTTGTGACCCCATGGACTGCAGCACGCCAGGCCTCCCTGTCCATCACCAATTCCCAGAGCTTACTCAAACTCATGTCCATAGACTTGGTGATGCCATCCAACCATCTCATTCTCTGTCAACCCCTTCTCTTGCCTTCAATCTTTCCCAGCATCAGGGTCTTTACCAACAAGTCAGTTCTTTGCATCAGTGGCCAAAGGATTGCAGTTTCAGCTTCCAATGAATATTCAGGACTGATTTCCTTTAGGATTGACTAGTTTGATCTCCTTGCAGTCCAAGGGACTCTCAAGAGTCTGCTCCAAAACCACAGTTCAAAAGCATCAATTCTTCAGCAGTCAGCTTTCTTTATAGTTTAACTCTCACATCGATACATGACTACCGGAAAAGCCATAGCCTTGACTAGACGGAATTTTGTTCACAAAGTAATGTCTCTGCTTTTTAATATGCTGTCTAGGTTGGTCATAACTTTTCTTCCAAGGAGGAAGCGTCTTTTTATTTCATGGCTGCAGTTATCATCTGCAGTGATTTTGATGCCCCCCAAAATAAAGTCTGCCACTGTTTCCACTGTTTCTCCATCTATTTCCCATGAAGTGATGGGACCGGATGCCATAATCTTTGTTTTCTGAATGTTGAGCTTTAAGCCAACTTTTCCACTCCCCTCTTTCACTTTCATCAAGAGGCTCTTAGTTCTTCTTCACTTTCTGCCATAAGGGTGGTGTCATCTGCATATCTGAGGTTATTGATATTTCTCCCAATAACATTGATTCCAGCTTGTGTTTCATCTAGCCTGGCATTTCGCATGATGTTCTCTGCATATAAGTTAAATAAGCAGGGTGAAAGTATACAGCCTTGATGTACTTCTTTCCCAATTTGGAACCAGTCTGTTGTTTCGTGTCCAGTTCTAACTGCTGCCTCTTGAACCGCACAGAGATTTCTCCCGAGGCAGGTCAAGTGATCTGGTATTCCAATCATTTTAAGAATTTTCCACAGTTTGTTGTGATTCACACAGTCAAAGGCTTTGGCATAGTCAATAAAGCAGAAGTAGATGTTTTTCTGGAACTCTGTTGTTTTTTCAATGATCCAACGAATATTGGCAATTTGATCTCTGGTTCCTCCACCTTTTCTAAATCCAGCTTGAACATCTGGAAGTTCATCGTTCATGTACTGTTGAAGCCTGGCTAGGAGAGTTTTGAGCATTACTTTGCTAGCGTGTGAGATGAGTGCAATTGTGCATATATAAGTCATACTAAATAAATACTTCCTGGTATTTATTTAGCGCAGGCTTCCCTGGTGGCTCAGAGGTTAAAGCGTCTGCCTCCAATGCAGGAGACCTGGGTTCGATCCCTGGTTTGGGAAGATCCCCTGGAGAAGGAAATGGCAACCCACTCCAGTACTCTTGCCTAGGGAATCCCATGGACAGAGGAGCCTGGTAGGCTACAGTCCACAGGGTCAAAAAGAGTCAGACACGACTGAGCGACTTCACTTTCACTTTCAAATAAATACTAGAGAAAAGAGATGAGTATATACATATACTAAAGAAAAATTTATTCATATTTTCTAAACTTTTAGAAATTAATTTGGGGAGTGAAATAATTTTGAATACATTTTGGATATTTAATAAAAGCCTGAGGCTGGCCCTTTTGTACAGGGCAAATACTTTGATGACGATCCCTTTATTTGTATTAGAAATTTCCAGGGGACTTTCTGCTTGCCAGTAGTACTTCCCCATCTCTATTTTGATATTTAGCCATTATATCTTTAATATCTCTTGATACGTATGTTTGTTTGAGGGAAGTGTTGGGGTTGGTTTACCTGGGACTGTGAGGAATGTGAACAGTTTATTGGGAATAAAATGGAACGAAAGTAGCCAGAACAGGTAGGGCTAGCCTTCAGACTCACTGCAGACTGACAAGGTCTCTGCCAGGCCAAAGGGGAGCCCAGAGCAAGATGCGCTCATTAGTGTCCTCATGAGCTTGGGACTAAGGGTTGGGCCCTCGTAGCCTGCCTTGACCAATTACTGGCCAGAGTCATGCTGAGAAGCACATAATCCTAGCTTGGCTTACCTGAATTCCAGAGCACTTCAAAATGGGTATGTCCTCAGCTTGAAAGCTGACATGGATGGTGAAGGAGTTAGATGGAGGCCTTCAGCTAGTGGAATTTCTCCTAGCTAGGCAGCAAGTCCCCTTCTCGGAGGAACATCTGAAGAGCGCATGAATGTGTCTGCCACAGGAAGATTTCAGGAGATATAATGTCAACAAGGGACCCTGTCTGAGACTGTTCAGATTGCTATAACAGTATACCACAGGCTGGGAGGCACCTCAACAACAGAAATTCATTTCTCACAATTCAAGAAGCAGGGAAGTCCAAGATCAAGGCACTGGCAAATTCAGTGTCTTGTAAGAACCAGCTTCCTGGTTCATAGATGGTCATCTTGCAGTGTTCTCACATAGCAGAAGGGGCAAGGGAGTTTTCTAGCTTCTTTTATAAAAGCACTAATGCTATTTATCAGGGCTCCACTTTCACGACCTAATCACCTCACAAAAGCCCCCCTTCAAATATTATCACACTGGGGATTAGATTTCAAAATATGGACTTTGGGGAACACAAACAATCAGTGTATAGCAGACCCAGTTTATGTACTTCCTCACATTTTCTTAGCCCCTACCTGTTCCTGGACTTTAGCCACTTTCCCAAGAAAGAGCCTCCACCACCCTCAAAATCCCCTCCTCTCCTATACCAGTAGCTTTGACCTCCCCTGGTGTGCAGGCCAGGTTCACCTTTGGCCTCTGCTGCATCCACCATGGTGGGAATGGCAGCAGCTCTGATGCTCACCTCAGTCAGTTAGACCCATGGAGGCTCTGGTTGCCTAATTTCTGAACTCAGATGAGGGCCCACCCCAAGAAGATGTGGATCTATCCAAGTAACCCAACCTGCTCGAAGTACAAGAGAATTAATGCCCCAAAGGCTGAATTCTAACCAGTGAGAAATGGAAGATTAGAAGGATGAAGCAAAGAAATCTCTCATACTTCTTCCCCTTTGATGGACTGTCCCGCAATGCAAAGGTTCCACATATCCTATCTGCATTGACTCCCACAAGACTGTGTGCCCGTCTCTCTTTTCCTGTATTGTGACAATACAAGACACAAAACACAAAACCTCACCACCTTGCATTTACTTTCTGTCTATCCCTACCTCATTTCCTTTTTGTTCTTTTCTCTTGCTACCCTGGAATCACAATTCCAAATACAGTTTCAGCTTCAACCTATTTTCTTGGACCTAAGCTGAGAAACTAGTTAATTATTCTGTACTAGCTAGATGCCCAGCACTCCTCTAGGAGCTTTAAATATATTCTCACTGGATTCTCTAAACAATTCAATGACATCAGTATCCTTAGTACTGTCATTTCTGTTTTACGGATAAGAAACTGGGGCACAGAAATATTAAGGATCTTTCACAAAGTTCTACAGCTAGTAATGACAGACGTGGGATTTGAAGCACAGATGGTGTGCCTCTAGAGACAAGGCCCTATGCTCTATCTGCAGTTGCATTGGTCTTCAAGTCTGTTTTTGTGGTTAAATGTATAGATAGTGCCAATTCCACTGGCCAAAAAGGCTGCCACATATTATCCAAGGGAGTACTGCTGAGTCAGACATAATATGAGAAATATTTGTCTAATTATAAAACTTGAATCAAGTAAAGGAAGATCATCCAGAGGCCTTGGAGGAATACTTGGGAGGTCTGGGTTCCCTCTGGCTTCCTCAGTTTAGTTAGCTATTTGAATTTGGATAAATCACATAACCACTTTGTGCCCATTTGCTGGCTATAACATGAATGTATAATACCTAAACTGCCTGCTTCACATGACTTTTGTAAGAATTGAGTAAGTCATATTCATTAAAATGTTTCTAAATACTGAATTATTACTACTATCTCAATAAGAATAATTCTACTAACAAGTTTAGTTCAGTCACTCAGTCGTGTCCGACTCTTTGCGACCCCATGAATCGCAGCACTCCAGGCCTCCCTGTCCATCACCATCTCCCGGAGTTTACTCAGACTCACGTCCATCGAGTCAGTAATGCCATCCAGCCATCTCATCCTCTCTCGTCCCCTTCTCCTCCTGCCCCCAATCCCTCCCAGCATCAGAGTCTTTTCCAATGAGTCAGCTCTTCGCATGAGGTGGCCAAAGTACTGGAGCTTCAGCGTTAGCATAATTCCTTCCAAAGAACACCCAGGGCTGATCTCCTTTAGAATGGACTGGTTGGATCTCCTTGCAGTCCAAGGGACTCTCAAGAGTCTTCTCCAACACCACAGTTCAAAAGCATCAATTCTTCAGTGCTCAGCTTTCTTCACAGTCCAACTCTCACATCATACATGACTACTGGGAAAACCGTAGCCTTGACTAGACGGACCTTAATATTATGAAAATTTATATCAGATTTTTATATCTCCAAAAAAGGGCTGAAGTAGACTTTTGAAGACACTTGAATACAACAAAATAATACAAATTTGAAATAATCAATAAAAATAAGTCAAAGGAAAATGTTGCCAAGCAAATGGATCTAGGAACAAGACCTCTAGCATAAATGCTATTTATCTTTGCTGGTAGAGGAATACACATTCTATTTTACACTTTCTGGAGCTAACATAAGGAAGGAAACATCATCAGTTACTGGATTCCTAGCATCCACAACTTGAAAACCAACAAGTTGCCTAAATAATCCTGACACTGATAGCAGAGAGAGATTTCTCAATCAGTCTCCACACAGAGGACACTACAGAAGTAATGAGTAGCATCCTCCCCAATATGCTAGCAATGCGTACATTTTTCCCTCAGAGTAGACTAATGACAACACACCAGAACATAATCGTAGAAAGTAATTCTGGGAAGAGCCCACACTGACATACTCTCTGGAGTTCTGGCTTAATCCTGGGCTAGATTTTACAATTGCTAGATAAATAAACAGAACATAATATGGATGATAATAATAACAAAATATTAATAGCTAAGTCATTTTATTCAACAGATAGCTCTCCGTGCAACTACTCCATGAGCCAAATGCTGAAGAGAAAGCAGTGAACCAAAGAGATAAAAATCAATGCTGCCACTGAGTTTCATTCTAGGTAAAAAAGAGAAAATAAGTAGATCAGTTAAATATATTGCATGTCTGATATGGAGAAAGACAAAACTGAGAAGTGGGACAGTAAAACAATACAAGAATTAAACACTATTGAAACAACAGTGCAGAAATTCTCAAACAAAGAATATCCCAGAATGTGTGCATAAACTTGAACTCTTTAGAGACTATAACATTAGGAGGCTATAATGTCCTTTGCTTTTTTCTGTGAGTGGCCAAAGGAAAACTTGTATCGAAGTTGAATAGGCAAGGAAAATATTCAAGACTATTACTATAGGAGAGAGAAGCAAGAACTCAGTCTGAACTCAGTTGAAAAAAAGGTGGAAGGGTCTTTAAGGGCTGAGATGATTAGTGGAAAAGCCCTGGAAGATGCTCAGGCATTGGGGAGTGACTGATCAATGGAATAGTATACGGAGCACATTGAGTGTGCAAATGCTTTTCTCTGTGATCAAGCCATCTGTGTTTGCTAATTAGTAATGCCCATAGGCTCCTACCTTTCCTCAGAGCCTGGGAGATGATAGCCTTTCCACAATAATTACATTTCAAAGTGATGGCTCTGAGGTCCCTGAGAAAGACATTCCTGGGTTGTAAAACAGGAAAAGGGATTTTAAAAAGAACAACAACTCAAAGGAGCAGAGAAATGAGGTACAGTTATAAGCTTTCTTACATAACAGAGCTAGAAAAAGGGAAGTCAGAGCCTTGAGTGAGGAAGAAGACTGTCCAATATTTAGTGATAATGAGGGAAACATAGCCATTTTGGTGCACACGTACATACCCACACACACTTGCACACAATTTATCTTCAATATATAGGCTATGTTACTGGTGTTCATAACACTTCCTTTTTATTGTATTAATACCAAATTTACATGATAGAAACTGCACAGTAAGCATTGTTAAAGTGTATTTTATAATTATGTGAAAGTTGCCTTATATCACAGTAATACAAGAGACAGCAAAAAAATATGATTTGTACATATCCATCATTGCTAATAGAATATAGACAAGCCAACAGGGGTAGGATACAGGTATTTGACAAATTGTTTGTTTGCTGATTGATTATTAAACTTTGATTTCATGACCTATTTCAAACTAAAGTATCAGAAAATGTCTGTTACCTGCTTTTTTATGTTTTAAGAGTATTTGGGAAATACTTCTGGTGATTCCTAAGAACTATTTGCATCATCATGGAATATCACATATAAGACTAAGAATGACTTTTAAAGAACAATACCCCAGAATCTCTGCAGCTAAGGAGGAAATTCGATAATGTTTACATGAGGAAGGTCAGAACACCCTCTTTCCAGAAAGAGGAAGGTTCATTTTCAATTCAAACTCAGTCTGAAAGATATTCTTCATTCTCAAGGAAGCAAAATTGAACAGTTCTTCTATTAAGGAGAATGTGGAGGGAGTACACTGAATGAGAGAGAGCAGACAGAAACTGTGCAACAGTGGTAGAAAGCAACAGATCCAGGCAGATGGAAAGAGAAGTTGTTCCAGGGATAACCAGGTAAAGAATCTGCCTGCAATGCGAGAGACCTGGGTTTGATCCCTGGGTTGAGAAGATCCCCTGGAGAAGGGAAAAGCTACCCACTCCAGTATTCTGGCCTGGAGAATCCAATGGACTGCATAGTCCATGGGTTCGCAAAGAGTCAGACACGACTGAGCAACTTTCACTTCACTTGAATATACTTGATAAATACCATAAGTGAAAGAATTCAATGACCAAGAAATTTTTTGCACGAAATGAATGGACTTGGAGGGCATTATGCTAAGTGGAATAAGCTAGACAGAGAAAGACAAATACTGTATGATGTCACTTATATGTAGAATCTAAAAAAACAAAACAAACTAGTGAATATAACAAAAAAGAAACAGACTAGTGATTTACAGATACAGAGAACAAACTGGATATCGGTGGAGAGGTAGAAGGGGCCAAAGGGATAGGGGATTAAGAGGTACAAACTATTAAGTATAAAATGAAAAAGCAACAGGTATATATTATACAGCACAAGAAATACAGCCAATATTTTATCATAAGTATAAATAGAGTATAACCTTTAAAAATTATAGATTGCTATGTTGTATACTTGCAACTTACATGGCACCTACTCCAGTACTCTTGCCTGGAAAATCCCATGGATGGAGGAGCCTGGTAAGCTGCAGTCCATGGGGTCGCTAAGAGTCAGGCATGACTGAGTGACTTCACTTTCACTTTTCACTTTCCTGCATTGGAGAAGGAAATAGCAACCCACTCCAGTGTTCTTGCCTGGAGAATCCCAGGGATGGGGGAGCTTGGTGGGCTGCCGTCTATGGGGTTGCACAGAGTCGGACACGACTGAAGTGACTTAGCAGCTTATCATGATGAACATCAACTATACTTCAATTAAAAGCTTTTTAATTAAAAATAGAATTTTTTATTACTACTAAAAAACATTGAAAAACAGAAACAGCCACCTTAATGAAGTTCAGTGGGGGTATCAAAGCCATACAGATGAGTAAGAGGTATCCAAATGACAAAGGAAAAGAAATCCAAATAAGACCAAACCAGAGACAATTAGCCAACACACACTTGGCTTACCCCTAGAAAGAAAGGATTTGAAGATTTTGGAAGAAACCTACAAATTTTATTTAGAACTTATAAGTAATTATGCTTAGGGTAATATACTGTAAACTCTATCTAGTCTAAATTATTTTAACTAATCCTTCATTTTTCTCATAAAGTCTAGAGACAAAAGACCCCACTGGATATACTAAAGATGGGAAATCAGGTCAGGGGAATCCCAACTGACCAGAGCAGTTAAGATTCTGGTGCTCAGCAGGGCAGGAAGATAAACAGAGCCCAGAGCACTCCTGCATGTGTGGTAAGTCATTTGAGTCACGTCAGACTCTTTGCAACCCCATGGACTGTTGCCCACCAGGCTCCTCTGTCCGTGGGGATTCTCCCGGCAAGAATACTGGAGTGGGTTGTCATGCCCTCCTCCAGGGGATCTTTCTAACCCAGGGATAGAACCCCTGTTTCTTACATCTCCTGCATTGGCTGATGGGTTCTTTACCATTAGCACGACCTGGGGGCCCAGTAGGATAGGGAAGATAAACCAAGCCTTCTTACCAGGCCTCACTCCTATCTGGGGCTATTCCCAACACAGAGATTGGAACAAGGAGGCCTACCAGCAATCTATTTCCCTTGTACTTCAAGTAATGCTTTTAAGGCATTTCTCACAAGAAGATCATAGCAGTGTTTAAGGATCCTTGGCAACACTCTGCAGACAGAACTCTCAGAGCTTCCATTGGAGGCCAACCATTTATTTTCTAAACAAAGGTCAAGATTAAACTTAAAGATTAATTTAACTAAATCTCTAATACAAAGGGATTCAGTGCCAGGGTCCAGCCCCGGTGGATCCAGGGAATTCGAAGCGTGGACAGCGTTGGTGAGGAAAACTTATTTATTAATATAGAAATATAAGATTAGATTAGGAAGAAATAGTGTAGTAGGAAAATTTAGTGGAGAAAAGAGGCTGATTAACTTGGTTTACGTGGAAAACCAATAAAGTTTCAGACAAGGAACTTGCACCATCTACGTTAGGCCACCAGTGCCTGTTTGAATATCGGAGAGTGCCCCGCCCTGGGCTCTCTCTCTTACGGATCTTAGAAGCCAAGCCAGGACACGTAAGTAGACATGGTGAGCCTCCACACCCGAGATGGGAATTCAGCCTGAAATTAGAGTAAAGAGGAGACATGAGGGAAACCAGTCCTTCTAATGACTGCCCCCCCTCTATTGTCCTTCATGGCCTTTTATACTTTTGATTATACATAGAGATCAATGGGTAATACAAAATTATGTAGCATTAGCAGCCCAGACTCTTTCTGTATATCTTTTTGTATACAAAAGGTCTCAGGTGACTTACATTATCTTCTGGCCAAGAGGCTTGCTAACACTTTTTGGCTCTCTTCCTTAACAAATGTTAATTTCATTTCCCCTGAAGTGTTTTTCTTAATCTGCATCTCCTTAAAGCACTAAAGTTACATCTCTGTAGAACAAAGGCACAGTGGGTTATAACAAAGAAGGTATTTAACTCAAGATCTAATGTTGCTACTTGTTTTTTCTATATACCAACTATATCAACAAGTAAAAGATATGAAAATTTGGCAGCAAGTATTGGCTCAACAAATGAAACCTTTAATCAGTCCTATTCTAATGATTTTGACTCCTCGGAAGCCCCTACATTCCTAGGATGTTTTAAGCTTCCTGTGCCTCCTGCGGTCAGTTCAGTTCGGTTCAGTCACTCAGTCATGTCCGACTCTTTGTGACAGCACGCCAGGCCTCCCTGTCCATCACCATCTCCCAGAGTTCACTCAGATCCACGTCCATCGAGTCCGTGACGCCATCCAGCCATCTCATCCTGGGTCATCCCCTTTTCCTCCTGCCCCCAATCTCTCCCAGCATGAGTCTTTTCCAATGAGTCAACTCTTCGCATCAGGTGTCCAAAATACTGGAGCTTCAGCTTTAGCATCATTCCTTCCAAAGAAATCCCAGGGCTGATCTCCTTCCGAATGGACTGGTTGGATCTCCTTGCAGTCCAAGGGACTCTCAAGAGTCTTCTCCAACACCACAGTTCAAAAGCATCAATTCTTCAGCGCTCTCAGCCTTCTTCACAGTCCAACTCTCACATCCATACATGACCACAGGAAAAACCATGTGGTCAGGAGGCCTCAAACAATGACATGCACAGCTGTACGAGTCCTGCAGGCAGACTAGAAAGCCATCAGAGGGGTTTTTGGATTGACACACTCGTATTATGCCCAGGAAATTTATTATCTAAAAGCTCTAATTTTTTCCAGAAAAAGGTGGTGGGGGGACAGCCCCCTGTTAATGACAGAAGAGTAGGTGGAAAGCATAACACAGTAAAGCAGGCAGACTCTGGTTGGGGGGTGGATGCTCAGGAAATTCCAGGGGGAACCCTTGAAGCCTGATCACGTCCTTGCGTTTTGTCAGGCTTCCTTCCGCACGACCTTGGCACGGGTGGGATTCCTCACGCTGACCCCCGGCAATTCAGTTAAGATTGGAGTTCACCTCTTCCTTCCTAAATCTCATAAGACATGAAATCTGACTGAGGCACTGGAGAGTAAGGTACCTGATGCACAGATGTTATTTATGCTATTGTCCTCTAGCACTTTGTGAAAATGAATCCACAGGAAGCATTAAAACTTCCTTACGGTTTGTTTTTTGCTCTCTTTGCATTTTATTTACTTGAACCCAGGATCAATACATGTTTGAGATGATTAGGTCCAAAAGAGAAGAGAAAATGGTGGCATGGATTTAAGTTTCATCTTGTGTATCTGGGTTGATTGATCATTTCATCAGGGACAGTATGTATATTCAAAAATGCATCGAGTGGGTATAAGTAATCTCTATTTTCTAGGCATTTTAATAAAGTTACTAAATGGATGGCATCAGGTATTGTTTTTGCCTGCAATGGGATTATCTTTAAAGGAAAATAATCAGTGCAAAGTGTACTAGGATTGTTCAATGTGGGTCCATCTGCAGCTCATTTATATTTTTACGTAGCTCTGCCAATGTTTTCTACTTCCGATAGTCCAGGGAGTCACTGGCATCTTATCAATTAGAGTAGCCAGCTTCTCTACCTGTGTATATACAGGGAATTAGCAGCCATGTGAATTTAGAAGCTGTAGCATGACACTGAATCAGGAAAAACACAACAGCAGCTCCAGAAAGCAGATAATCTCTCAGAATACAGCAGGGGTATCAGGCTCCTCTGCCTTGGTCTTTATACCTCCTCACTTTTTTCCTTTTGAAAATCTGGATAATATGCAAACTTCAATATACCAGGCTTTTTAATCCTTTTCAAGAAAACATTACACATGTGAGATTATCAGGAAGACAGTGCTACTGCTATTTCCAGAAAAAATCAAACCGCAGTGCTTATGAGAAGACCCTAGAGGACTCAGAGCTTGTAAATGAAACCACACTGTTTCCTTTAGTTTGAGTTTTTCCCTACATGAGGAAAACTCTAAGATATACAAAAAGAGTTCTTTATGGCTGGACACTCTTATATTGCTAATGGCTTCTGACAGTGTGTTACAGCTTATTTAATCCAATTGAATTTGATTATTCATGTCAGTACCAAGATAAACTGGTTGACAGAGGAAATTTTCTTCAGCCACTGGTTCATATCAAATCTGCAAATTCAGTTGTCTAGAAAAGAAGAGACAGGGGGAGGAGACAGCCAGAAAGACAATTCTAATCCAGGCTATTCCTGAAATTTGAATTTGACTATGAAGAAGGTATTGATTATGGGGACAACTGATACTTTCTCCAAAAAGCAGAGTAAAAACTTTCCAGTGGAGTACACACCATTCATTGAAATATAGTCCTATATCAACCATGTCCAGTCCCTTTACACACACACATACTGCTGAAGTTATACAAATCCTTCACACTTCCTAAAGAGAATAAATTCCTTCTTTCTTGTTTCCACGCCTTTGCACATTGTATCCTCTGCTCAGGATATCCTTCTCTGAATTGACAAACTTCTATCCTTCAAAAAAAAAAAGCAAAAACAGTTCCTTGACAATAAAATCATCCAGGAAGTCCTCAGTGTCCCAAAGCAATTTGTATATCCTCTTAGCTCAATGTCCTTCAGGCTTCTTTGCACATAGGTACCCCTGGGATCTGGCATGATCTTGTTAGCAATGGCAGCTCAGTAGGATGCTACATGAAAAGGGAATGAGGGGTGAGGGACAGTGCCTCTCATTTCCAGGACATGAACGTAATTTGAAATATAGTTCCCCTTACCCCATCAATAATTGGGGTCTCTCACTCTCACCCCCTCAAAAATTCTGGCTTATCCATCTGCAATCCCCAAGTGCAGTCTATCACTGTCTCAGTTATTCCTCTTGTCATAACATCTTATGAATTTTTGTTTACACTTTTGTCTCTAATACTAGATGTTACTGTCTTTATAGTCATCATGCTACATCTCCTCCATACAATCCCTCATACATAGTAGACACGCTACAAGTGTTTGTTCAGGGAAGAAATAAGTGAATGAATATATGTCCAATTAAAAACTGATTTCTGGGGCACGATAAGTAGTTAGCATTCATAATTGGTGAAGAAAGAACCAAAAAAGGAAGTACTTCAAACTGAAAAGGAAGGATATTAACTAGTACCATGAAACCATATGAAAGTATAAAACTCATTGATGAAGGTAAATATATTTGACAGTATATTTACCTTCACCAATGGATATATATCTCCATTATATATATATATATGTGTGTGTGTGTGTGTGTGTGTGTGTGTGTGTGTGTGTGTGTGTATACACACACACATATGTATATATGCTGCTAAGTCACTTCAGTCTTGTCTGACTCTGTGCGACCCCATAGACAGCAGCCCACCAGGCTCCCTCGTCCCTGGGATTCTCAAGGCAAGAACACTGGAGTGGGTTGCCATTTCCTTCTCCAGTGCGTGAAAGTGAAGAGTGAAAGTGAAGTCGCTCAGTTGTGTCTGACTCTTAGCGACCCCCATGGACTGCAGCCTACCAGGCTCCTGCATCCAAGAGATTTTCCAGGCAAGAGTACTGGAGTGGGGTGCCATTGCCTTCTCCGATATATATATATATATATATATATATACATACCATATATTTACCTTCACACACACACACATATAGAGAAAGAGAGATACACACATTGTACGTCTTAAATATCTGTAATTTTCATTTGTCAAAATATATGCAAATTTTAAAAGAAGCAATAAACAAATGAAAACAAAAGAAAAACTTATTTGAACATCAAGGTGAGCAGCTTCTCTCCCATTAATGAATATGCTACTGTTAGCTATTCCCGGTCTCCATGGTAAAAGGAGATCTACTGAAGATAAGAAAGCAGAACAAACCCCTCTAAAATATAACAAGCTGACAGAGTTATTTCATTTCTAGCCTCAGGACTTCCTTCTGCACTAGTCTCCAACTCTAAAAAAACTTGCTTGTACTCCTAAGAGGTGAGGCTGGGATGTCACCTCCGATAGGTTCAGAAGGATAATTGCCTCCGATCAAGCTGTCTGTCCGTTGTCCCTGTTGCTAGTATCACCACAAGGCTCCTTAAGTCAAGAATCTGTTTGAAGTGTTAGTCGCTCAGTCGTGTCCAACTCTTTGTGACCCCACAGACTGGGGCTCGCCAGGCTCTTCAGTCCATGGGATTCTCCAGGAAAGAATACTGGAGCTGGTTGCCATTTCCTTCTCCAGGAGATCTTCCCGATCCAGGCTTCCCTGGAGGTTCAGTGGTAAATAATCTGACTGCCAAGAATCTGTTTAGCAGCAACAAAATAGAAATTGCTCCTTCCTAAATGTTCTATTTTCCCAAGCAGATAGCTACCTTTTTCACTGACTTAGAGGATTTTCAACTGAAATACTATATATACTAGCATTTTCTTGTACAGAGAATAATATGCCCACATATTAGAAGAAATAAACACACTTAGTTACAAAGTTTATGGAACATTTCCCCAAATACTTTAGACCTTTCATTTCTCAATAAGGGACTGAACTTTGTCCGTCAGTTTGAAAAAAAGTGTAGTACATTGCCTTAACTTAATTATTTATGGATTTAATTTTCTTGAGTGTTGGGAGGGCTATGAATAAACAGAATTAGCCTTAAATTTTCCAAGAACTCTATCTTTGAGTCCATTGTACCAACACCTATCAGAGAGATAGTGAAGGAATAAGAAAACAGTGATGGAGGGAGAGAAGGAAAGTGTGAGGACCATGGCTATTGCTTGAAAATTTTATTTCCATGTCTAGCTTTCAAGATCTGTTCTTATTTTTATATTTTATAGAAAACAGGTTTTGGAGGGCAGATACTGAACCTATCCATTTATTTGAAATATTTGATGTATTATCCATTTAAACACCGGAAAGAAAACAATCCATCAATATCAGAAAGTTTCAGAAATAATGAGATGCACTGAAACAATAACTTAAAGACTGGAGTTTTTAATTTTCTCCCAGACAATTGGAAATCTTTTGATATAGCCTTTTAAGTTATTCTAAGATTCTCTGAAACATATAAATATAAAATAAATTGCAAATAGCATAACATATAACTGCAATATACTCTGATGTTAACTCCAGTTCTTATTTACCAGACTATAGGTGATATACCTAAACAGCTGTGCCAGTACTGAGTCTGGGTTTTTCTTTCTCCTAAATTTATATTTCCAAGACGTTGATTTTTTCAATACCCTCACACTGCGCTATTCCACACTAGTCACTTTCAGGTAACAGGACAATACATTAAAGGTGGAGAGTTTTGTGCACTTTGCATTTGTTCAAATTTGAGCTGCAAATGCAAGCTTTCCATCTCAGCCATCAAAACTTCATCAGCCACATTTCTATTGTTCTTATTTCTGTTTCTGTTCTGAATTATTCTTCTATAAGTCCTTATGCAAGAAGTAGAGGTGACCCTTTCATCTGACTAATGTCAAATGTTCTAAACCTTCTTGCCTGGATCACCAGATAACTGTGGAAGTGTTGGGACACCGCTGTAGCTTTCAGAATTAATCAACCCTGCTCTCACTCAAGCACTGTCCTCAAGGTGCCTTTAGTGTTGAATTCTAAGTAGGATTGTTTTATTATTACTACTTATTATTTTTTCTGGGTTTATTGAGATATAGTTGACATAAAACATTGTAAGACACATTCTTGATCTGAATCTCAGATTAGTGTATCATAACTTGGCTTCTTAACCAGCTCTTAGTCCTTAATGAACATTTTGAAAGGTGTTGCTTAATTATTTAATGAGGAACATAGTCTACACACCCCAATTTACTCAATAAACTTTCCCCAAGTTTCTAAGCACCTTTGGGTATAATTAAAACAGAAACTGATTGTGGGATATCAAACTCCTTTTTTCCCACTAAAGCCAGAGGAATTCAGAAGTCTACGATTGGTACAAATGAGGGTTCAATTCAATCTAAGTATCTAATGCTTGACTTTAAAGGTTTAACTTTAGTATCATAGTTAATAGTTTGTCTTATTTTTAAGAAGTGTTAGAATAGACCATTTTTGTATAAGTATTTATTGAGAATCCACTAAATACCTGGCAACTAAAACCAGAATGTCATTGTCATAGTTCCCATGCAGCTTGCAACATAGAATCAAGGCAGCTAACTAAACAAGAAGTTAGGACAAAGACTAATGTGTGTTATGAAAGAGGAAATTCAGGCAGTCTGGTGTCAAGTAAAAGTCAAGAAAAAAAGTCTTCTGAAAGAAGTGCTACATAAGAAGTTACCAAAGGGTGGGTGAGTTGTTGTTGGGAAAAGAGTAGGGATGGAAGGATGCTTGGAACATTCTCCAAAGCATTTGTTTATGCAAATGAAAGCACAGTGAAGATATGGAACTGACAGAAATTCAGAATGATTGGAATTCAGAGGAGAGGGTGGAGTGACATTAGATGAAATTGAAACCCAAGGCTGAGAGAGAGGAGAAAATTTCAAGCCAGGTTAAAGAATTTCTCCCCAAGGGATACAGGAAGTTATTGAAGGGATTTTTATTTTAGGGGAAAAAAAAAGTCAATGGCAACAATGTGGTCAACAGACTAGGGGTAAGTTAGGATATAGGAGACCAGGCAAGAGGCTGTAAAAGGCCGTGATGATTTGGATTTGGATAATGACAGAGGGAGGGCTGCCCAGGTGGTACCAGCAGTAAAGCTGCTAGTGCAGGAGACGAAAGAGATGCAGGTTCAATCCCTGGATCAGGAAGCGCCTCTGGAGGAGGGCATGGTAACCCACTCCAGTATTCTTGCCTGGAGAATGAATGGACAGAGGAGCCTGGCAGGCTACAGTCCGTGGGGTCCAAAGAGTCGAACACGACTGAAGCAACTTGGCACACACACACACAAACACAGTGGCATGAAAAAAGAGAGAAATGAATGGAGTCTGGAGATTTTTTAAAAAGTCAAATAAACTGGTTGGAGGGGAAGGGAAGGGAGAAGAAAAATAGGAAAAGGATAGGAAGAATCAGTGATAGCTTGAAAGTTATTACTGAACTCAAAAATGTGATTAGAGGAATTTAAGCATAGAGCTCTGTTTTCATCAAAGTCTAAAAACAGTTTAAAAGATTCAGAATCTTTCTTGTTCAATGATTCTATAGGTATATATCTCCTAGTCATTTGGTGCTAAGACAAAATTTCATTTTTCAAGTCATTTCTAGCTCTGAGTTAAATCCACAGTACTATCTGTAAACCAACCATGGTCAAATTCAGACTTCAATTAGCCACTCCTACATGTAGGGAAGAGCAATATTGCATAGGAACCTGGAATGTCAGGTCCATGAATCAAGACAAATTGGAAGTGGTCAAACCGGAGATGGCAAGGGTGAACGTCGACATTCTAGGAACCAGCGAACAAAAATGGACTGGACTTGGGTGAATTTAACTCAGATGACCATTATATCTACTACTGCGGGCAGGAATCCCTCAGAAGAAATGGATTAGCCATCATGGTCAACAAAAGAGTCTGAAATGCAGTACTTGGATGCAATCTCAAAAACGACAGAATGATCTCTGTTCGTCTCCAAGGCAAGCCATTCAATATCACAGTTATCCAAGTCTATGCCCCAACCAGTAACGCTGAAGAAGCTGAAGTTGAATGGTTTTATGAAGACCTACAAGGTCTTTTAGAACTAACACCCAAAAAAGATGTCCTTTTCATTATAGGGGACTGGAATGTAAAAGTAGGAAATCAAGAGGCACCTGAAATAATAGGCAAATTTGGCCTTGGAATGCGGAATAAAGCAGGACAAAGACTAATAGAGTTTTGCCAAGAAAATGCACTAGTCATAGCAAACACCCTCTTCCAACAACACAAGAGAAGACTCTACACATGGACATCACCAGATGGTCAACACTGAAATCAGATTGATTATATTCTTTGCAGCCAAAGATGGAGAA
>SJYQ01094520.1:122059-135793 GCA_006410935.1 Redunca redunca
TGTGAGATAATTGGAATTGTGTGGTAGTTTGAGCATTCTTTGGCATTGCCTTTCTTTGGGATTGGAATGAAAACTGACCTTTTCCAGTCCCGGGCCAGTGCTGAGTTTTCCAAATTTGCTGGCATACTGAATGCAGCACTTTAAGCAGCAGCATCTTTTAGGATTTGAAATAGATCTACTGGAATTCCATCACCTCCACTAGCTTTGTTCGCAGTGATGCTTCCTAAGGCCCACTTGACTTCACATTCCAGGATGTCTGGCTCTAGGTGAGTGATCAGACCACTGTGGTTATCTGGGTCATGAAGATCTTTTTTCTATAGTTCTTCTGTGTATTCTTTCCACCTCTTCTTAATATCTTCTGCTTCTGTTAGGTCCATACCATTTCTGTCCTTTACTGAGCCCATCTTTGCATGAAATGTTCCCTTGGTATCTCTAATTTTCTTGAAGAGATCTCTAGTCTTTCCCATTCTACTGTTTTCTTCTATTTCTTTGCATTAATTGCCGAGGAAGGCTTTCTTATCTCTTCTTGCTATTCTTTGGAACTCTGCATTCAAATGGGTATATCTTTTTTCTCCTTTGCCTTTCACTTCTCTTATTTTATCAGCTATCTATAAGGCCTCCTCAGACAACCATTTTGGCTTTTACTGTTTCTTTTTCTTGGGGATGGTCTTGATCACCACCTCCTATACAATGTCACAAACCTCCATCCATAGTTCTTCATGCACTCTGTCCATTAAATCTAATCCCTTGAATCTATTTGTCACTTCCACTGTATAATCATAACGGATTTTATTTACGTCATACCTGAATGGTCGAGTGGTTTTCCCTACTTTCTTCAATTTAAGTCTGAATTTGGCAATAAGGAGTTCATGATCTGAGCCACAGTCAGCTCCCGGTCTTGTTTTTGTTGACTGTATAGAGCTTCTCCATGTTTGGCTGCAAAGAATATAATCAGTCTGATTTCAGTGTTGACCATTTGGTGATGTCCATGTGTAGAGTCTTCTCTTGTGTTGTTGGGAGAGGGTGTTTGCTATGACCAGTGTGTTCTCTTGGCAAAACTCTGTTAGTCTTTGCCCTGCTTCATTTCGTACTCCAAGGCTAAATTTGCCTGTTACTCTGGTATTTCTTGATGTCCTCCTTTTGCATTCCAGTCCCCTATAATGAAAAGGACATCTTTTTTGGGTGTTAGTTTTAGAAGGTCTTGTAGGTCTTCATAGAAATGTTCAGCTTCTTTAGCATTACAGGTTGGGGCATAGAGTTGGATTACTGTGATATTGAATGGTTTACCTTGGAAACGAACAGAGATCATTCTGTCATTTTTGAGATCGCATCCAGGAACTGCCTTTCGGACTCTTTTGTTGACTGTGATGGCTACTCCATTTCTTCTAAGGGATTCTTGCCCACAGTAATCGATGTAATTGTCATCTGAGTTAAATTCACCCATTTCAGTCCATTTTAATTCACTGATTCCTAAAATGTTGATATTCACTGTTGCCATCTCCTGTTTGACCACTTCCAATTTACCTTGATTCATGGACCTAACATTCCAGATTCCTATGCAACATTGCTCTTTCCAGCTTCGGACTTTACTTCCATCACCAGTCACGTCCACAGCTGGGTGTTGCCTTTGCTTTGGCTCCATCCCTTCATTCTGTCTGGAGTTACTTCTCCACTGATCTCCAGTAGCACAGGTTCATCTTTCCGTGTCCTATCTTTTGCCTTTTCATACTCTCTTTGCTCCACTCCCTGCTCATCCTCTGCAGCACAGAGGGAAGGCCATTTAAGGACAAAGTGAGAAAATGGTTGTCTGCAAGTCCAGGCACAAACTCTTCACCAAACACCAATCCTGACAGCAACTGGTTCTTGGACTTCCAGCCTCCAGAAAAATGGCTGAGTAGAAGGAGGTGTGCTCATCGTCTTCTGCAAGAACTCTAAAATTACAACTTGCTGCTGAACAACCGTCTACAGGAGAATGTTGGATTCCCATCAAAAAAAGATAGCCCACATCCAAGGGCAAAGCAGAAGCCCAGTAAGATGGTAGGAGGGGCAAAATCATGTTTAGAATCAAACCCCATACCCGCCAGATATGCTCAGAGGGCTCAAACAAAACCTTGTGCACATCAGGAGATCCCACAGAGACTGAGCCAGGCCTGCCTTTGAGTGTTTGAGTGTCTCCTGCAGAGGTACAGGTCAGCAATGGCCTGCCACAGGGGCGGGGGCTCTGGGCAGAGCAGACCTTGTTGTGGCATAAGCCCTCTTGGAATAACCCTACAGCAGAGCTGCCAGAACTTACACAGGACTCGGGAAACAGACTGGAGGGCACAAACAAAACCGGAGCACACCAGGGCCCAGGAGGAAGGAGTAGTGACCCCTCGAGAGACTGACCCAGACTTGTCCACGAGTGTCCAGAAGTCTCCCGTAGAGGTGTGGGGCGGCGGCGGCCTGCTGCAGGGTTGGGGGCACTGAGTGCGGCAGCGCCTGCATGGGACCTTTTGAAGGAGGTTGTCATTATTTTCTTTTCCTCCACTATAGTTTGGCCTCAGGTCAAACAACAGGGTGAACAGAAAATTGGATTAAAGGTTTGCCGACCACGGCCCCGCCCATCAGAACAAGACCCAATTTCCCCCTCAGTCAGTCTCTCCCATCAGGAAGCTTCCATAAGCCTCTTAGCCTTATCCATCAGAGGGCAGACAGACTGAAAACCACAGTCACAGAAAACTAACCAATCTGATCACATGGACCACAGCCTTGTCTAACTCAATGAAACTATGAGCCATGCAGTGTAGAGCCAACCAAGATGGACGGGTCATGGAGGATGGTTCTAACAAAACGTGGTCCACTAGAGAAAGGAATGGCAAACCACTTCAGTATTCTTGCCTTGAGAACCCCATGAACATTATGAAAAAATAATCATTACACAGCTACAATAGTAAAGGGTCTGGAAGCCTATCCTGAGTATGCATGTGTATCAGTAATAACAAAATCCTCCTCTCTTCTGCCCTTAAGTCTGCTTATCGCTGTTTCAGTGATAGTTTCCACTTGCTGTTAGGCACCAAAATAAAAGTCTGGGAAGCATGCTAGACCTCACCACTGACAATTACTAGGTCTCTTGATTTCAACCAATTGTATTTCTTAAATATTTTTCAACTTAATCTTTTGTTCTCTAGAATCACTGCTAGCCCTTGATGTCTCCCACCTAAATGATTGCAACATTTTCCTAAGTGGGTTCCCCCTTGTTCAGGTTCTTTCTTTTCTTTCAAATCCATCATCTATGCTTCCACCAGACAGGTTTATCTGAAACACAGATCAGACCAGGTCACACTCTGTCTAAATTCCTTCATCACTTTTCCAGTGCTCCTTTCAGTAGATAGCTTTTATTTCTTTTTTGAAGGGTTCTAATGGAATTTCAAATATTGTGACCCCAGAGACTTCCAGCCTGATAATGGCAGGACACCTTATATCAGACTAACAGTTCCTCAGGAAACAATTATAAACTCTGCACAAAAAACTTTAAGAGCAATGGAGAGTGGCCAAGAGCAGCAGAAATGGGAGGTGATGTGACCCTTGAAATTATGGGATCACATTGGGTTTATGTAGCTTTTCCCCTGAGGCTCTCTCTGGTCTCTGTGGTATTTGGAATATAGAGTCAAAAAAAAAAAAAAATCTGCAGCCTTAGTGAGCTGAGAAATGAAATTAAGTACCTTCCTCTGAGAAAAGATGAAGTCACAGAAAGGGATGTCTTAAAAGTTACATACAGATGTCCCCTTAAATCCTTGCCTGTCTCCCCAGCTGCATGTGCAAGGAAGTAAGAGGGAAAATGACTGAAAGACTGAAAGCCCAAAAGAACTAACTGAATGTTTTAGCTGCTACCTGCTGCAGAGAGGCAACTTAGAGTTCAAGTCCAATCAAATTGGAGGGGCTAGGTAAACTTTGGGGGTTTTCCACTGAATTCCAGAAAGTCACACATTGAAAATAAATATGACATTCCAGGACTAAAGGATTTTCTCTTGAACTAAGGACAAAACTAAAACAGGCCTGATTAAGCAATTTGTTGAACCAAACCCTGTAAGTTCAAAATGTTCTGCCTATAATTTAATTGTCTACTAGAATAAAACTTAACTCTGAGTGAGTATTATCAAACTACAGTCTAGGGCTTGTTTTTTATGATCTTCAAGACAAAAGTGGTTTTTGCATTCTTGATGGGTTAGGGAAGAAGAGGAAGCAGAAGCAGGGGCAGGCGTGGCAGCAGCAGAAGAAGCAAAAACCGTAAGTGGCCCACAGAGCCTTGATTGCTTATTATCTGTTCCTTTACAGAAACAGTTTCCCAACTCATAGCACTTCTCCAAGGATAGCATAGTCGAGTATTTGTACAGAGATGCTTAAACATTTCAACTGTACTGTAAAGTAAGTAAAAAATAAAAACTCTGGAAATTTCCTGGGGGTAGAGTGGTTAAGAATCCACCTTCCAATGCAGGGGACATGGGCTCAATCCCTGGTCAGGGAACTAAGATCCCACATGCTGCAGGGCAACTAAGCCTGAGCATTGCAACTACTGAAACCCATGAACTGCATCTACTGAATCATGTGAGCCCTGGAGCCTGTGCTCTGCAGCAAGGGAAGCCATCGCGAAGAGAAGCCTGCGATGGGGCAGTAGCCCCTGTTTGCCACAAACTAGTGAAAAGCCCGCACAGCAACGAAGACCCAGCACAGTCAAAAATAAACTAATTGATTAATTAATTTCTTTAAAAAAGAGTGCTCACCTCTCCATAAGGACAAAGTCTTGTTACCTGGATAAAGTAGTTGGGAAAGTAAAAAGAAAAATGAACTTTATCCTCCATTGCCAAATTTGTATACATCTATCATTTATCAAGTTTCTATGACATGTAGAATTTTATATGGCTCACAGAAGTCTGTGACTTGCATTTAAGTATAAGTTTGTCTATAAATGAAACTTGTACTCTTTCTACTATGTTTACCTTGCTGCTGCTGCTAAGTCACTCAGTCGTGTCTGACTCTGTGCGATCCCACAGACGGCAGCCCACCAGGCTCTGCCATCCCTGGGATTCTCCAGGCAAGAACACTGGAGTGGGTTGCCATTTCCTTCTCCAATGCAAGAAAGTGAAAAGTGAAAGTGAAGTCGCTCAGTTGTGTCCAAACCTCAGCGACCCCATGGACTGCAGCCTTCCAGGCTCCTCCGTCCATGGGATTTTCCAGGCAAGAGTACTGGAGTGGGGTGCCATTGCCTTCTCCTTAGACCCTCTCAAAATATACATATCCATACACAGAGTTCAATAATTATCTGTTAATTTAACGACTAATGCTAAACTATTATATGGAATCCAGTGACATGTTACTCACTGGCCTTCCCTAGGTTTGGTCATATGTGTCCTGAAACCAGCAAGTAAAGCTATGTCTGCATACACCCTGAGCCAAAGCTGGCCAAAGCAGTTGGATATTTGTAGCTTCAGACTCATTCACTGATTCAGTCTATAATTCATCTTATTTCCCTAAACAGAGTAGTTAGTGAACAAATATTAACCACCATGCTGCTTTCTTTGCCCAGCATCTGGCTGATTTGTTTTATAGAGCAGTACTGAACTCCTATTTTAATTTACTACTATGAATTCCATTTGCCCACCTAGGCCTGGGGCTGCTGTTGGCTGAAGCCAGTCACAAGACATCTACCCTTCAGTATGAGTGGGCTCTACCCTCTTTAACCACTGGCAAGGACCCTGATCAAAACCAAATTGGCCATTTGAAGCCACACTAATGACTTGAAAAATTTTCTATCCCCAATGCTATGATACACCAGCCTAGACTGAGTATCAGTCTACTTTCTGGTCATATGGGCATTGAAAAATGTTCTGTTATGCATGAATGATTGTCCTATCAATGAAAGTCATGTCCTGAAAATCATGGCATTTCTCAATTACCTGATTCCCTCTTTTAAGCACCAGGTAGACATAGGGGTTCCCAACTGCTTAACAGCAGAGCCTGCTTAAGATTTGGAGTTTTCAAAGTCCAATCACAAGGAATATTTATCTGACTATGAAGAATATTTGTGGTAGTATTTGTGGTTAGTGAGCATTCAATCTGAGGTACACCCAGAAAACCTTACATATACAAAGTAACAATAATAATATTAACTAGATGGTGATTGCACCCATGAAATTAAAAGATGCTTACTCCTTGGAAGGAAAGTTATGACCAACCTAGATAGCATTACAACAGAGATATTACTTTGCCAACAAAAGTCTGTGTAGTCAAGGCTATGGTTTTTCCAGTGGTCATGTATGGATGTGAGAGTTGGACTGTCAAGAAAGCTGAGCACCGAAGAATTGATGCTTTTGAACTGTGGTGTTGGAGAAGACTCTTGAGAGTCCCTTGGACTGCAAGGAGATCCAACCAGTCCAACCTAAAGAAGATCAATCCTGGGTGTTCATTGGAAGGACTGATACTAAAGCTGAAACTCCAGTACTTTGGCCACCTCATGCGAAGAGTTGACTCATTGGAAAAGACTCTGATGCTGGGAGGGATTGGGGGCAGGAGGAGAAGGGGACGACAGAAGATGAGATGGCTGGATGGCATCAATGACTCGATGGATGTGAGTTTGAGTGAACTCCAGGAGTTGGTGATGGACAGGGAGGCCTGGCGTGCTGCGATTCATGGGGTCGCAAAGAGTTGGACACGACTGAGCAACTGAACTGACTGAACTGAACATGTATTACATATTTGTATGGGCCAGATTTATACATGTATTGTCTCATTTAGTTCTCACAACAACCATAAAGGGGAGTGTGGGAAGATGGTAATGATGACATGCGAGACAGCAAAAGAGACACAGATGTAAGGAACAGCATTTTGGACTCTCTGGGAGAAGGTGAGGGTGGGATGATTTGAAAGAATAGCACTGAAACATGTATATTACCATATGTGAAATAGATCACCAGTCCAAGTTTGATGCATGAAACAGGGCACTCAAAGTCAGTGCACTGGGAAAACCCCGAGGGATGGGATGGGGAGGGAGGTGGCAGGGTATCCAGGATGGGGGACACATGTACACCCATGGCTGATTCATGTCAATGTATGGCAAAAACTACTACAATATTGTAGAGTAATTAGCCTCCAATTAAAATAAGTTAATTTAAACAAAAAGAAAAAGAGGAGTGTGGTAGGCAGAATAATGGTCTACAAGACGTCCACACCTTAATCCCCCAAATCTAAGAAAACATTACATTATAATGCCAAGGACAAGTAAAGTAGCATATAAATTAAAACAGGGAGAATATTATGGGTTATCTGAGTAGCCTCAAGGTAATCAAAAGAGTTCATAAATGTGGAAGGCAAAGGCAGGAGAGTCAGTGTCAGAGTGATACAATGTGAGAAAGACTTAAATGGCCATTGCTGCCTCTGAAGATGGAAGGGCATCACCAAATGAAGAATGTGGACAGCCTCTAGAAGCTGAAAAACGCAAGAAATAGACTGTCCCTTGGGGTCTCTAGAAGGCATATAGCTCTGCTAACATCTTGATTTTAGTCCAGTGAGACCCACATCAGGCTTCTCACTGACAAAACTGAAAGATAACTGCGTGTTGTTTCAAGCCACTACATTTGTGATAATTTGTACAGTAGCAATAGAAAACTAATACAAAGAGGTACTATTATTTCTCTGAATTTAAAGTGAGAAATGTTGGGTCCCAAGTAAGAAGAGTTAATTATCTCAATGGACACATACTTTGTAATGAGACAGTCTCATAGTTTGGGATATGAAGAAAGTGAAATTTCTGTTTATTTTCTTTAATGATATTATTATTTCAGCTACTCCTCCTCCTAAAAATGGGTGTGAAGCTATGATTGATTGCACTTGTCATATAGCACATGGCTTTTAAAACTATAAAACTGGCCTGTATATAATAAAGGAATATTTTCTGAAAAATCTCATTTCACAATCATGGGATGAATATTTCATGTAACTCAAGCGACAAAAGCATCTTCCCAGAACTGGTGAAATTTCCAAGTAAGAAGTCAAAGAACTTTAAAGAAAGTAAGTAGAAGAGAGTCAGCCAAGCAAAGAAATCTATCAGAAAATGTTTTAAATCTATCAGAAAATGGCTTAAAATTGAGAAGAGCATATGGATGTTTTTAACTGAGCTAAAATGCCATTTTCTGTTGTTGACTATATAAAGCAAACAGTTGTATCTCTTGAAATTAACCAGCTCATATTAGTATCTCTGATATATAACAGAAGTTTAGTGTTTGTGCCAAATTCCTTAGGGGTGTCAGACACATCACAGGAGGATATTTCATGATAAGCCCTATGTGTGTTTTTATTAAATATCACAGTAAATCCTCACCTGCATAACTCTGAATAACATATTTCTGTGGCAAATCCTTCACCAGGCAATGATCTATACTGAGACAACAAAATGCCTCAAGCACCTTCATTTTTAGCACTTTGTTCCAGTGACTTTAATCTATAGCTTATTTCATCAGCAGAGTACATACTGACATATCTAATGGGGCCTAAACACTTTTTGGCTTAAAATGACATTCTCTAGGGAAATGAAATGTGCTTACTGGTATGAAGTCAGCTAGTAACATAAAAACTATGTTTAGCAATTTATTAATTTTATTTGTTAGGCTGCACAGCAGACAGCCAAAACAACAATTGCTTTAATCTTTTGTTCCCTATCCTGTTTCTACCCACTGATAGGGCATCATTTAGTTGGCTCCTAGGGTTAAGCTTCAGAGTCTGTCTGGGGCAAAGCCTTCACACTGGTGGGGCTTTCTCTACCCCTCATCTTCAAGCTGTCCCCAGGTCCAGCAAACAAACACTCCTGAATAAATTCTCATGTGCTTGGGCCATGTATTCAAGTCCCTTAATCATAGCCCTTCATTTCTGACTTTGTCTATGATGACTCAAGAAGACTATTTTTCATCTTATGTATCTCCAATTATTTTATGCACACATTGTGGCTGTATTAGTCACCTAGTGGCATGATATTGCTACATAACAAATGAGCCTTAAAACTCAGTGACCTACAGCAGTAAGCATTTGTCCTTACATTTATAGGTTTGTGCATAACATGGATTGGCTAATCCAGGCTTTCTTTCAGGCTGTGGGTGGGCTGGCCTTGGCTCTTGGCTGTAGGTTCAGCTTAAGTCTGTCTCAAGTATCTTTATTTGGGGGCTAGGCTCGTGGAGAAACAGGTGTCGAGGCCATGTTCCTCTCATGGTGGAGCCCTGGAGCATAAGAAGGCAAACAGGACCATTCAGGCAAGAAGGCAAACAGGACCATTCAGGCACATTTCTGGTCTCTGCTATGTTACCCATATCTGATTACTTAAGCAAGTTACATGTCCAGGCTCAAAGTCAGAGACTAGGAAAAATACAGTTCACACACATTAGGGAAAGGCAAGGGAGGAAATGATATAAGTATTTCATGGGAGAAGGAAGAATTGAGACCAAAAATTCAATCTACCACACTGGCCCATATCCACAGAAAATGTTGGGCTTCCTAGTGAACCAACTCCTGGAAGGAGAGGGATAGAGAAGTGTTTAAAAAAAGAAAAAAGCAAGCTGCAGTTAGAAAAGCTATGAGTTTCCAGCAATAAATCAAATTAAACAGGTATACGATAGGTTTTATTTGCTAGCAACCTTATCCTTGCATTTTTAGCATAGTTACAATTCATCCACACCTTCTTTTATAGTTACTGTCCCATTTTCTACCTGCGTAGGCATCCTGCTACTAGCATTGAGGTTTTTAAAAATAGTGCTAGCTCTAGAGTTTGAAAGGCCTGAATTTTAAGCGTAGAGCCACCATGTATTTGTGAAGTAACCCTGAGTGAGTCCTTGTGTGTTTTGCGGCTTAAGGTTCCTTATCTTTAAATTATGGTGATATCTATGCTGTTGAGTTCTTATAAAGATTAGTCATAACACATGTAATACTTCTGGCCCATAGTAGGAGTCCAAAATAAGAACTTATTTTCTTATAATTTGTCCTTCATCTCTCCCCTTCTCTCTGTCCTTTGCCCAGGATCCACCATAGAAATTTGTTTGTTGGTTCAGAATAGTTGGTGGACATCTGACCATCTGTCCACTTTGACCATTTGTCAGTAAACAAATAATAACTTGGAGCCAAGCCATTCGGGGTTATCAGGAGCACACCATCTAAAGAATTTTCTCACAAATTGGCAAGTTCTTGATTTTGCTCTCATTCCTATGAAGTATCTTAGGAAAATATAAATATAGAATTTCAAGCATGTCACGTCTAACTGTACAATCAGCTTTCAACTAAGCAAGAAAGAAAAACGGATCCCACCTCCTACGAGGGTGCTCTAGGCCTACAGGGTTTAGAAGTTTAAAACTTCCTTTATAAGAAAAGATTCCTTGAGCTCCTACAACACCACCTCAACTTTAATGTTTAACTCCACCTCAACTTCCTAATATGTTTTATAATTCACCAAAAAATAGTGCAATCAATTGACAAACCACAGTCTATTTTAAGAAGGTTGGCTTCATCTCTCTCACCACTGTAATTTTACCATTTGGCACAACAGATGCTCTATAAATATTTGCCAAATAAATAAAAGAATTGATGACTGAATTTTTAAAAAGCTATGGTGGTAGTTTAGTTGCTAAGTCATGTTCGACTCTTGTGACCCCATGGACTATAGCCTGCCAGGCTCCTCTGTCCATGGGATTCTCTAGGCAAGAATACTGGAATGGGTTGCCATTTTCTTCTCCAGAGGATCTTCCTGACCCAGGAATCAAACCCAGGTCTCCTGCATTGCAGGTAGATTCTTTACCAACTGGGCTACAAGGGAAACAAAACAAGCTATAGAACTTCTAATTAAATACAAACTAAACTAAGCCCATTATTTTTATTTCTCAAATCAAAATGTATTTTATTACTCACTTCTATTGACTTTAAGCTGCTATTTCAAACTATCAGTCTTAGGCCCTAATATTTGGAGTATAATAAATTACTCTTTGAGATGTACTGTGTAATAGCTCAGTTTTATACAGAGCATGCATGCAGCATTTTAGGGGTTAAAGAGGAGGTCATTATAATCTAACCAGGGATATATTTGAATTTATAAAATGAATAATAATGCTAAAATGAAGTTTTCATTATTCCATAGTTTGATCTTTAAAGAATTGGACTTTAACTTTTTAATCCTCGTGAATTAAAAGAAGTCTTCCATCTAGGGTTATTTATTGTATTTACCTGCTTTAGAATCAAAAGCAAATGTTTGGCAATCATTTAAAGGGATTATCATAATATCGCATTTCAGAATTTTAACTGAAACAGCAGTTCAAGAGCTACTAAGGAACTGACTAAACAATGGAGTTTTGTGAGTGTGTATGTGTGGGTACACACACGTGTGTGTAGACATAACATATACAATATACTCTAATCCACCATAGGTAATCATAGGTAATATTGTAATCACAAGTAATATTTTATTCATGTAGTTTAATATATAATGAACCTATAATTCAAAAGTTTAAATATAATTTCAAACAATGCCTTAACTCTTAGAGTCTCCTTTTTGTGAAAAGGTTTCAAAGTAACATTTGTTTATTCTAATTACATTAATTTGAAAAAATTTATAAAACTATAATAAAAATAATGTAGATAATGGGTATATTCTTATACACTTCATTGGCACCATCCAGGAAAAATAGTCCTATTGCATTTTTGGTATATTTCTTTTTCTTTTATTATGAGTATATATATATGGGTAGGATGTGTGTGTGTATGTATTCAGTTGTGTCTAGCTCCTTGTGGCTGCATGGACTATAGCCCATCAGGGTCCTCTGCCCATGGAATTTTCCAGGCAAGAATACTGGAGTGGGTTGCCATTTCCTACTCCATGGATCTTTAAGAACCAGGGATCAAACCTGCATCTCTTGCATCTTCTGCATTGGCAGGAGGATTCTTTACCATTATCACTCCCTGGGAAGCTCATATGGGTTGGGGGAGGATTAATAAATACTGCATAAATAGCTTTGCTCTCTCTTTCACTCAACAATACATACTATATAATAAGGATATCTTTCAAAGTTCTTTATTTGCATCATTTTAATGATCGTATAACATTCTATACTACATATTTAGTCAATCCTCTAATGTAGGTCATTTAAGGTATTTCAAATTTTATAATATTATAAATGAGACAGTAATTATTGTCTGCTGCCAGCTATTCTGTTCTACCCAGAAGCAGGCTTCAACCTAACTAAGTGGTAATGCTCCTTTTGGCCAGATTTTCAAACCAGGATAACTTGTTGGTCAGTTATCAAACAATAGAGTGGTGATTCTTTAGCCAGGTATTCACCGCTGGTTGAGCTAGTCAAGGTCAGCAGAGATCATATGTTCACAGTGTTGAAAATAGAGCTAATCAAAGTGTGGTAACTGCAACGGTATTCAAAGGTAGACAAGATGGTTTTAGGTGGTATATTTAATGCATAATAAAATAATATCAATAGGGTAACTTCTTTGCCGGAGAAGGCAATGGCACCCCACTCCAGTAATTTTTGCCTGGAAAATCCCATGGACAGAGGAGCCTAGTAGGCTACAGTCCATGGGGTCGAGAAGAGTCAGACATGACTGATCGACTTCACTTTCACTTTTCACTTTCATGCATTGGAGAAGGAAATGGCAACCCACTCCAGTGTTCTTGCCTGGAGAATCCCAGGGATGGGGGAGCCTGGTGGGCTGCTGTCTATGGGGTCGCACAGAGTCGGACACGACTGAAGCGACTTAGCAGCAGCAGCAGCAATAACCTCTTTGCATGAATACTTCAGTCAGTTTCAGTGATGATTTGTGCCTTTCATACATTCTTTGAACAAACTCTCATTGAGAATCTCCTAAATCCTAGGCTCTGTTTCTAAGCATGGGGAATGCCAGTATAAACAAGATGTAAGTTTTTTAACCTCAGGAGGCTTGCATTCTAGCAATCTAAGTCACTTCAGTCGTGTCTGACTCTGTGCGACCCCATAGACGGCAGCCCACCAGGTTCCCCCATCCCTGGGATTCTCCAGGCAAGAATACTGGAGTGGGTTGCCATTTCTTTCTCCAATGCATGAAAGTGAAAAGTGAAAGTGAAGTCGCTCAGTCGTGTCCGACTCCTAGCGACCCCATGGACTGCAGCCCACCAGGCCCCTGCATCCATGGGATTTTCCAGGCAAGAGTACTGGAGTGGGGTGCCATTGCCTTCTCCGATTCTAGCAAGAGAAACAATAATTAAAAAGTAAACAAATATTTAAGTTCAGGAGGAAATTAAGAGAATGGAATATGATTGGGTAGGCTTGGATTCATTTTAGGAAGGGAGATCTGAGTATATATTTTCATTGGAGCTACCCCTTCTATGGGGAAACAGTGGAAACAGTGTTAGACTTTATTTTGGGAGGGCTCCAAAATCACTGCAGATGGTGACTGCAGCCATGAAATTAAAAGACACTTACTCCTTGGAAAGAAAGTTATGACCAACCTAGATAGCATATTGAAAACCAGAGACATTACTTTGCCAACAAAGGTCCGTCTAGTCAAGGCTATGGTTTTTCCAGTGGTCATGTATGGATGTGAGAATCGGACTGTCAAGAAAGCTGAGCACCGAAGAATTGATGCTTTTGAACTGTGGTGTTGGAGAAGACTCTTGAGAGTCCCTTGGACTGCAAGGAGATCCAACCAGTCCATTCTAAAGGAGATCAGCCCTGAGTGTTCTTTGGA
>SJYQ01094520.1:135924-152214 GCA_006410935.1 Redunca redunca
AAAGTTATGACCAACCTAGATAGCATATTGAAAACCAGAGACATTACTTTGCCAACAAAGGTCCGTCTAGTCAAGGCTATGGTTTTTCCAGTGGTCATGTATGGATGTGAGAATCGGACTGTCAAGAAAGCTGAGCACCGAAGAATTGATGCTTTTGAACTGTGGTGTTGGAGAAGACTCTTGAGAG
The DNA here is from genome assembly GCA_006410935.1 of Redunca redunca. Classification (NCBI taxonomy): domain Eukaryota; kingdom Metazoa; phylum Chordata; class Mammalia; order Artiodactyla; family Bovidae; genus Redunca; species Redunca redunca. Next base: position 136,112 of record SJYQ01094520.1, read on the forward strand.
TCCCTTGGACTGCAAGGAGATCCAACCAGTCCATTCTAAAGGAGATCAGCCCTGAGTGTTCTTTGGAGGGACTGATGCTAAAGCTGAAACTCCAGTACTTTGGCCACCTCATGCGAAGAGTTGACTCATTGGAAAAGACTCTGATGCTGGGAGGGATTGGGGGCAGGAGGAGAAGGGGACGAGAGAGGATGAGATGGCTGGATGGCATCACTGACTCGATGGACGTGAGTTTGAGTGAATTCCAGGAGTTGGTGATGGACAGGGAGGCCTGGCGTGCCGCGATTCATGGGGTCGCAAAGAGTCAGACACGACTGAGTGACTGAACTGAACTGAACTGACCCCTTCTATTAAATGAAGGAATGAGTCATGTAAAGATCTAGGGGATTAGCATTCTCAGCAGAGTGAGCAACAAGGACAAAGACATGAAAGAGAACAAGCCTGGTGCATTCTGGAAAACAAAAGCAGCCTGCTTGACTCAGTAGACTGAGCAAAGGGAAGCTGGTTAAGATGAAGTCAGGAGGGTGATTCAGGAGCCAGATTATAGAGGGCCTTGTAATATGTGATAAGGATTAATTTCTTCAAAGTGTAATAGCAAGTGTTCAAAAGGTAATAGCAAGCCACAAGACAGTTTTAAGTGGATTTTAAGGAACAAATTTATAGTTTGAAAATATAATCTGCTGCTGTATGGAATATAATTGGAGGAATGCAGTAACAAAAATAGGAAGGCAAATTAGGAATTTAATTGATGTCACAGCCAGTTATAATAATAACTTGGACCAACATGACAGATGGATATGATGAGAATTGTCAGATTCCAGGTATGTTTGAAAGTACAGCAGACCAGACTTGTTGACAGAAGAGAAGTAATGTTTGAGAGAATAAACCAGGTATTTGACTGTATAATTCAGTAATTATGTAACTTGATGTGTGTGCTAAATACAGAAACCTCTTGAGAAGTCTAGTTATAAAGGAAAGCCCAAAAAGCTCCTGGAACCAGAGTGTGATAATAAGTCTAGGAGGGTCATTTTATTTTATTGAGATGGGAGGTCTATTTGTATGATGATGAGAATGATCCAATATTGGGGGTGGTGGGGATGGGTGTTCACAGGGTACAGCAAGAGTGGAGAAACTGTCCTTCAGAAGAGCTGGACCTGCTCGTCCTTTGTATCTAGAGGGAAGAGCATAAGGGTAGGATCAAGGAGGCTGGTAGATTTGGTAAAGGGGAAAGGAAGCAATTCTCTTGTTCTTATTTTCTTAGTGAAATTTTTAAAAGTCAAGATTATCACCTGAGAGTGAGGACTGGGAAGGAATGTTGGAGCTTTGACAAATGAGAAGATATAAAGCACTCATTTAAAAAAAAAAAAGAAAAGAAAAAGTGGATAGGAAACTGATGAGAGGATTCTAGCTAAATTATCTATCCTACAGTTTTGAGCTCTGTGGCAATACCCAAAAAGCAAATATGTTTTTCTTCCATTTTACTTAGCTGCTTAAATGAAAGTGTCAAGTAAGCAGAGTTTGGGTTTGGGTTTTGCCAGAGAAGCACAAGGGAGACAGGGAAGAACAAAAGAATTGACAGTACATGAAAGGGAGTTTTGGTGACATCTAAGGAATCTAAGATGGGTAACTAAAGGACAAAGGGGAGAACTGGAGAGAGAAGAGGCATGGGGTGGACCCATGAATTATTAGAGTGGTAGGGTTCTTGAGGAGACAGGAACTGATGCTCTGGATATCAGAAAGTGGGATGATAGAAAAGAAGAATTTGGAGGTTACTGATAATCATAAAATCTAGGCTATGACTGTGGGGATAGGTGAACACAGTTGAGGGTGGGGGTGGGAGGGAGGAAGAGATATTGGAGTGACGAGGTCACAGAACTAGAATTGATCTCCCAAAGAAGTAGTTCTGAATCATTTCTGTTCATTCAGAGCAACCTGAGAGTTAAAAAATAAAAATAAAAAAACTCTAATACTTGAATTCCATCTTGACTAATTAATCTACTGACACTAGTTGTAATAAAGGAAAGTGCAGTGTTCATTTACAGCATGCCAAGCAACAAAAACAAGGTAGTTCACGCTCAGAAGATCCAAGCTCCCTGGTGGATTGCAGGGGAGGGTTTTAAAGGCATCACTTGGGGTGAGTGTTGCAGCTTGTGGACCTTCTTCTGACTGGCTAATGGTGAGGTAACAGGGTGATGATTTAGGAATCTTAATCATCAGCCTTCTGGTTCTAATCAGTCTGGGGTCTGCTTGCTTGTGGTCAGCATGTAGTCAGCATCTTCCCCCAGAAGGTCTTAGCTGAACAACTCAAAGATACGTGACAGATTGTTACATAGAGAAAGAATATTTTATCTGAACCATTGTCATTACTTTTCTTGCTTGACTGCCTTTCCTTTCTACAATCCCTGTCTTCTATAATTGGTAACTGCTTGAGTCTGTTCTTTGCAACCTCAGGGAAAATCTAGAAGAGTAATGCCTTTCTCTACAAACAAGAAATGGAGAACATGGGGGGCTTTTTTACCTGAGACAACTTCATAAGGTTCTGCTTGGTTTTAACCCCCACTTCTCTTTCATACTCTTCAATCTGGAGGGGAACAGGGGTGAGACAAGAAAGGGAATAAAGATTCCAATAGAGATGTTAATCATAAACTTGGCAGGGGAACTTGGTTTTAGGGAACTCAATTTCAGGAGTAGTGGTGAAGGGAAACACAGTGAGCCAGCTGCTAAAATCTTTCATGCATGAAGCAGAATGACTGAGTAGATAGGAAATGAAAGCACTCTAACATAATCTCAAGGGAACTGGGGTTTCTGAAAGAGAAGCAATGATGAGAAACAAGGAGAATAACTATTATTCTATTCCTCCCTCTGATCTGGAAATGTGGGGCTTGGAAGCAAAAACAATCCTCCTTTAAAAGGGCAGCAGGTAAGCTGGATGTAACTGGGAGAGTCAGGTCTTAGAAGGTGATGTATCCAGAGAATAGTCTGAGACAAGAATACAGAAAAAACAATTTAGAGAAGAGTGTGAAGGTAAAAGAGGTTCAAGCCCTGAGTTCCAAAGGCTGCCCTGGCAAGGACTGCAGTTTGGGAAGGAATGAGAGAGTAGGTCAGGTAAAGGGATATTCAGAAATGTATGGATGAGAGTCCCTATGTTAATCTGAGAGGCTTGAGTTGTACTGATTAGTCCCATGGTCTCTCAGGGAAAGGTGGAAAATTAATTCTAAGGATCACTTCCTTCTTGGGATAGGTTGCTTAGGTAGCAAGTGGTGATGAAGCAAGCTGAGGAACTGGGTAGGTGGAGTGGGAATCTGTTAATCTCAAACCCTCTGAAGTTGGACTGAGAGCAGTGTCAAAAGCTGTAGAATAGTCCCACAAGTGTAAGCTATGAGCTTTCCTTAAAATCTTTGACATGAGCAGTTAAATGGCCTGACTCTCAGAACTTAATGAGTCCTGCTGTATTATCTATTTATGTGTCTGTTTACAACTAGGCTTTAAATGCCCTCGCAGAATCTCTTTTTATTAACTCTTTACCCTCAGCACCTAGCACAGCGCTGGCTCCAAAGGAAGTGCCTAATAAATGTTTGATGTACTGAAATGAACTGCTTAAAAAGCTGAAGACAAGATTTTATTGCATCTAGAGTTAAGTAACCAACAGAGGCACAATATTTTGTTAGCAATTCTCGATTGTAATCTTACCAGGCTGGACCTACTGCTAAGTACACTTACATTTCTAACCACAAAGAGCACTTTTATTTTTCACTTGTTAAAATAATTAAGTTAAAATAGTTTCTGCCAGGAATTGGTGCCACAATATATGTGGTTAAGTATTACATTAAGAAATCAATATTTCTAGCTTGCACTAAGTACATTAGCATCCCTTAATTTAGAAGCGTGAACAGTGTGTGAGCTTAAGATTCATTTCACGAAAAGATAAATTAGATCAGCTAACCCAAGGAGAAAATGAGACCTCAACATAGTCTTTAGTTCTAAACTTTTTGTTCTATTTGGGGCACAGGTTTTCCCTTTCTTTGGAATTTGTTGTTTGGACTCTGGGCAATCTAACACAAAGCAAAGGCAAAGAGGAGAGAATCTCTGCTCAAAAAATCTGCCATCTGATCTCAGTTTCTTGTGGCAGAACCCTGTTGTATTTCTTCCTCATTCATAATGATGTATTTCAAAAATCCAGATACCAAGTGTTTAATCTAATATGTGATTTGCTAGTATATTACTTTAAAAAAATCTTTTTTATGCTATATATTAAAGTAAAGATTTATTATGAGAGAAAAATAAGGAAAATAGAATAAAACCATTCTAAGTTTATGCAACCCAAGTGCAATAAAAAAATACAAAGGAAAATATTCAAATATACAAAAATTTATAAAATCATAAATATGCAAATCACAAAACAATTGAAAGGAAAAATATTTTCATTAAATAGGAAAAAGGGTTAATAAGAAAAATAACCTCAATAGTTAAATAATCAAAAGATATGAATGACAACTTCACAAAGAGATACAAATTGTAAAGGAAATAAACTTAAGATAACAATCAAAATACTAGTTTATACTTAACTAATGAGCCAAACTAGATTAATAAAAATACAAATGCTAGTGAAAGTGCAGTATAAAATATTTGCACAGAACTTGTAATATTGTAATTTAGGGTAACCATTTTAAAAACTTATATTGAAGTGTTATTGTTTTAACATTCCTACCTTTATATTTAATAATTCTAGCTCTTCAGTTAAAAAAAGAAATCAATAGAGTGGATACAAATTTTCCAAGATGTCCACTGACTATTTTTGATTGTAAAATCATAATAGGAACAATCCATACAAATTATAACAAAGGGATAGGTATAGTTAGAGTACTACGAAAGTTATATGAAATCTGTAGACTGACCGCTCTACAGAAAAACCCCTCTTATTTATGGTTTCACTTTCAGTTACCTATGGTCAACCGTAGTCCAAAAGTATTAAATGGAAAATTTCAGAAATAATTCATAAGTTTTTTAATTGCACACCATTCTGAGTAGCAAGAAAAAAGCTTGCTCCATCTCACTGTCCCATCCAGGATGTGCGTCATCCCTTTGTCCAGCTATCCTGCCTCTGAGTCACCTAGCAGCCATCTCAGTCATCAGATCAACTATCGCACTGTCGCAGTGCTCGGCGTGCTTAAGTCACCCTTATTTTCCTTAATAATGACACTGAAGCACAGGAGTAGTGATGCTGGCAACTCGAATATGCCAACGAGAGGCTGTAGGAAGATTCCCTTAAGTGAAAAGGTAAAAGTTCTTGACTTACTAAGGAAAGAAAAAAAATGTATGCAGAGGTTGCTAGAATCGAAGTCAGAACTAATCTCTCTGTGAAATTTTAGAGAGAAAAAGAAATTCATGCTGGTTTTGCTGTTGTACCTCATATTACAAAAGTTATGGTCATATTGTGTGATGAATGCTTAGTTAAGAGAGAAAATGCTGGTGACTCAGTGGTAAGGAATCTGCCTGCCAATGCAGAAGACGCTAGGAGATAGGAGATGTGGGTGTAATCCCTGGGTCAGGAAGATCCTCTGGAGAAGGAAATGGCAACTTGATCCAGTGTTCTTGCCTGGGAAATTCCATGGACAGAGGAGTCTGGCGGGCTACAGCCCATGGGGTCACAAAGAGTCAGATGCGACTCAGCATGCAGGCATGCACCACAAGATGGAAAAGACATTAAGTTTATATTGTGAGATATTTTTAAGAGAGAGAGACCATATTCACACAACTTCCATTACAGTATATTGTTATAATTGTTCCAGCTTATTATTATTGTTGTTAATCCCTTACTGTGCAAAGTTTATAAGCTAAACTTGATCATACTATATATATATATATACTATATATACATAAGCTATATATAGTATATTATATATATAGTATATATATATAAGCTATATATAGCTTATATATATATACTATATATATATAAGCATAGTATATGTAGAGTTCAACATGGTTTCAGGCATTCAGTGAGGATGTTGGGATGCACCCCACGTAGTACATGACAGTGGAACAATGTCATGGATTATATTAATTATTATCAATATATAATTGTTATAGTAATTATAATAATTAATAATTATTATAATTAAATAAGCTTACAAAGTCTATTTAGCCACATGAAAAAATACTTCTATAGATCAACAAAAAAAATGAGAAGTGTAAACTTATATATGCCCTGAGATTACACTCAATAAAATACATGGAATTTGGATTAAGATTAAAAGGAACTAACATTTTTAATATAACTATTTCAAAATGCATAACAGTAGTAGCTAATATTGGCAACCCACTCCAGTACTCTTGCCTGGAAAATCCCATGGACAGAGGAGCTTGGTAGGCTGCAGTCCATGAGGTCACGAAGAGTCGGACACGACTGAGCGACTTCACTTTCACTTTTAACTCTCATGCATTGGAGAAGGAAATGGCAACCCACTCCATTATTCTTGCCTGGAGAATCCCAGGGATGGGGGAGCCTGGTGGGCTGCCGTCTATGGGGTCGCTCAGAGTCAGACACCACCAAAGAGACTTAGCATAGCATAGCATAATATTTACTAAGCACTTACTTGGGCTAAGGACTGCTCTAAGTACTCTACGTGTTTTATCTAATGCAATCCTCAAACCACCCAATTAAGTAGGTATTATTAATATCTCAATTTTACAGATGAGGAAATGGGAGTCCAGAGAAGTTTAATGTTTAATAACTTTTTTCATGGTCACTCAGCTAGTCAGAAGGCAGAGAGTCAGAATTCAACCCCTGCCAGTCTGGCCTCATGGTGACATAACAATGAACTATTTTCTTTTTCAAGCTGCTTTATACTATGGTTGAGACATTGCTTAAATGATTAACAAAGAAAGGTTTTTATGCAAACTATTCTACACAGATAAAGCTAAAGGTATGGAAAATAGATCTCTTTAATTCTTTGCCATGGGGATTTCTCTAACTCCTAAGAATTATTTATTTAAAAGGAACTTGGAAAACAAGGAGCATTCCTTGTTTCTCCATTCCTGCTATCATTCCTAATAAACCAGTCTCTGCTATAACTGATTCAGGGAGAGTTAATACTGTCAGCTCTAGGGGACAGTCAGCCCTGTCTCCACACTGAGATAAAGACAGCACTTATAGGTGCTCATCCACCTGGCGAGTACTGTTAGCATTCAGCTGTTGAAAACCTACAGTCAAATCAAAGAAAATCATGCTTCCTGGGGGCACATGAAGAAATGCAAAGGCACAGGCTGGAAAAAAAGATACAATACCAGATGATATCACTTATACGCGGAATCTAAAATATGGTACAAATCAACATATCTATGGAACAGAAACAGACTCACAGAAGAGACTTGTTGCCAGTGGTGGAGGAGGGTAGGAGAGGGAAGGCATGCAAGTTCTGGATTAGCAGAAGCAAGCTATTACATTTAGGATGGATAAACAACAAGGTCCTACTTATACCACCAGGGACTATATTCAATATCCTGTGACAAAAGAACGTGAAAATGGAAAAAGAACGTGAAAACCAATATATCTATATATATATATGTATCGCTGAGTCACTTTGCTGTACAGAAGAAATTAATACAGCATTGCAAATCAACTATACTTCTATAAAATTTTTTTAAAGATTATATTAAAACGATTGAAATTTTTTCCTCTTTCAAAAATAAAGAGCCTATAGGAAATCTCGCCTTGAGCGTTTTTGCCCAATGTCATAGCAATCTTCTTTTGCTTTCCCTCAAAAACACAAGTAATCTGAGTGTCCTCTAGCACACACATGCAGTTTAGATTCATTTTAGAGGAACAGTCCACCGGTGTCTCTGGCATAGCACGACACTACGGGGTTGTGGAAACATTTTCAGCAGACCCAGAAGACTGATTCAACACTGCAAACTAGCCCTCTTCTCTAGCTCACTCCTAAGAATCAATATTCTTTTCAAATGTTCATTATTTTTATCTACAAATAAGAAAGAGTTTCTTTACAGTCCTAAAAATGGCCTTACAGGAGGCACCAATGTGAATGGCAACTCAAATGTACTCTGGGGGAAAAAAGAAAACAATGGGAGCTTAAAAAGGCAACAAAGAGAAATTACACAGGTTATCTTTACAGAGCTATGATTGGTGCTGGCAGGCATTCAGTCACTTGCTGGCAGCAGATAGGTTGCTAGGCTGTGATCTCTAAGGAATAAAGAATTCCAGGTGGTCTCCAGAGGGCTGGATCCAAAGTTCATGTCGTGTCAGGGGTGGACACGTGTAAGGTCTGCTTTCTTAATGACCTCCCAGCTCCCTCTCAGATCACTTTGAAATAAATGACTTCATTTCTTATTGATTTAAGCCACTGATACTTAAACAGATTTGTGTTACAACACCTAGTACTCTCAGCGAACCATGATTTATGGCCCCCTCACCTCCCTACTCTTTTCAGCTTTGGAAGACTCACCCTACTTCTTCACCTCTTGCCTCCAGAACACACAGAATCACAAATTCAGTCTGCCACAGACTGGGCCTGTTAAGCAGCAGTCAGTGTGACTGCCGATTAGGGCCTGAAAAGGAAGAAGGTATCCTTGGACCTAGATATGTTCACCAATCTTCAGTCCAGTTAGATTTCAAAGACTATCCCGGGGACACCTCTCAATGAAAGAAAGGACCTGTAAACAGAAGAAGTTTGAGCTTGCTTCTCACAGGGGACTCATCAGTTCAGTTCAGTTCACTTCAGTCACTCAGTCGTGTCCAACTCTGCAAGCCCATGGACTGCAGCACGCCAGGCCTCCCTGTCCATCACCACCTCCCGGAGCCTACTCAAACTCATGTCCATCACATTGGTCCGACTCAATGGACACGAGTTTGAGTGAACTCCGGGAGTCGGTGATGGACAGGGAGGCCTGGCGTGCTGCAGCCCATGGGCTTGCAAAGAGTCGGACACGACTGAGCGACTGGAGTGAACTGAACTGATGGTGGTGCTGGTGCTGGTGGTGTAGGCACTAAGTTGGATCCAACTCTTGCGATCCCATGGGCTGTAGTCTGCCAGGCTCCTTTCGCCATGGGATTCTCCAGGCAAGAATATGGGGGTGGGTTGCCATTTCCTGCTCCAGGGGATCTTCCTAATCCAGGGACTGAACCCAAATTTCCTGCACTGCAGGCGAATTCTTAACTCCTGAGCCATTCAGGAAGCCCCTACCGTGGATNTCAGTTCACTTCAGTCACTCAGTCGTGTCCAACTCTGCAAGCCCATGGGCTGCAGCACGCCAGGCCTCCCTGTCCATCACCACCTCCCGGAGCCTACTCAAACTCATGTCCATCACATTGGTCCGACTCAATGGACACGAGTTTGAGTGAACTCCGGGAGTCGGTGATGGACAGGGAGGCCTGGCGTGCTGCAGCCCATGGGCTTGCAAAGAGTCGGACACGACTGAGCGACTGGAGTGAACTGAACTGATGGTGGTGCTGGTGCTGGTGGTGTAGGCACTAAGTTGGATCCAACTCTTGCGATCCCATGGGCTGTAGTCTGCCAGGCTCCTTTCGCCATGGGATTCTCCAGGCAAGAATATGGGGGTGGGTTGCCATTTCCTGCTCCAGGGGATCTTCCTAATCCAGGGACTGAACCCAAATTTCCTGCACTGCAGGCGAATTCTTAACTCCTGAGCCATTCAGGAAGCCCCTACCGTGGATGGGGCTCATCCAATTATTTGATGGCCTTAGGAGAGAAAAACTGAGTTCCACTGAGGAAGAAGAAATTCTCCCCGCCCAGACTGTCTTCAGACTCACACCTGTAACGTCAACCTACCCTGAGTCTCTAGCCTCCTGCCTGCTGGCACAGCTCTCTTGCTACAAACCAACTGATGCTTTTACAGAAACTGAGAGCGTGAGCCTAGGATTAGTTCACCCCTCTCATGATTACCCTGGTGGCTCAGCAATAAAGAATCCACCTGCCATTGCAGGAGATGTGGGTTCCTTCTTTGGGTCAAGAAGATCCCCTGGAAAAGAAAATGGCAATACACTCCAGTACTTTTGCCTGGGAAATCCCATGGACAGAGGAGCCTGGTGGGCTACAGTCCATAGGGTTGCAAGATTGGACATGACTTGGAAACTATACCACCACCCCATGATTAGCTTCCCTATTCCCGTCCCTGACCCAAAAGAGAAGTGCGTATGAGATGCTTCATAAATGGTTCCATCGTTCTGGACTTTGATCCCAGCACAGCCGCTTTTACTCTGCTAGCCTTCCAATGGTTAGCCAGGAAAACACTGGGTTTATTTGTGTCTGTCACCTCAATTTAACTCAGGTGCCTTTCCCCCAGCAAATCATGGATTATTTGAAGATGAGAAGTTGTCTTTATAGTAAGAGTGCCTTTTAGATAGCAAAACCCTTCTGCTAGAAATACTTTGCTGCTTCTCCATACCTGTTGTTTTGTACCATCCCCCTCCCCTGCTGAAATGTATGCATTCCTTTTAGTCCTTTCCAGATGTCCTAAAATATGATTTTATCTCACTATCAATTCTGAGGGGACCATCTATTGATCCTTAAAGGAGCTGTCAAACTAGATTGAGTTCTCTTAAAATCCTGGACTTCCAGCATACCTTTAAAAATAAAAATAACACAGAGGTGACTGGAAGATTGATCACTCCTCCATAACAAGATTAAAAGTCATGGTTTTCAAAGAATGGAATTGATTTACTAATAAAATCATATAGTAAAAGCCAATGATATCCCACTGCCCTGTTGTGTGTCCAGTCACTTGTCCTGATAAAACGTTTGCTTTATCCTCCACATGAAAATGCAATTAGATCACATAGAGTCTCCTACTTAAAACACTATAATGCTCTGCACGGCCTACAGAAGAGAGTGAGAACTTCTTAGTGTACATAACATAAAGATCAAAGGCGTAACTGCTGATGGACAGGAGGTTGATGACTGTGCTGAAGGAGAGACCCGGTGCAAACTGGGTGGTGCACATGTCACCCCTGTCGCGGTGCTGGAACTTCAGCAGCATTGCCAGATCCTCTAGATTTTCTGGAAAGCCCGGAATCCCTAGTTTCCCAAGTAAAACATGCTAAATTTTAAATGTCCCCGATTTAAGGAAAATACTGAATAAGCCAAACAAAACCAATCTAATTTCAAATTCAGGCCACAGGGCCCTCTTTGCAAGGCTGGACTCTGACGTCTGCTGCCTGTAGGGCATCACCTCTCACTCACCCCTTAAGTGCATACCCTGTGCTCAGGTCATGTTCTGAGAAAGGCAGCTCTGTAAATGCCCTGCCTTCAGTCCCATGTTCACAAGCCCCTTCTTGCCTGTGAACACATAAGTCATATTTCATGATTCAGCTCAAGGGCCTTTCCTCAAGACACCCTTTGACCCTGACTCAGACCATATTCACCACACTGTCCCTTGTACCCTTCTCTCCAAACTCCATGTAGCTTCTCCCTTAATCTGTAATTTATTGCTCTTTTTTATTTATCTGACTCCTCCTGAGAGACTCTAAACTCCCCAAAGACAGGAGCAGTATTTTATCAATTTCTCTCTCAATGCAGGGCCTGGTACCTCACCATCATCACTAGCACACACAGTATTTAACCGTGTTCCTGATGCCTTGCAAGTGTTAACTTGAACTTCCACACCAGACTAGTAATATCTTCCTCATTTGACAGATGAGGAAACTGAAGCACAGAATGCAAGAAGATTCAACACCAAATAGTCTGGAATTGGACAATAATCTAGACACTTCTAGACACTAATCTAGAAGCATGATCTAGATGTTAGACCATGTTAGACTACATGGAGCAGCATTATTCTTTGGAAATAAAGTTATATCTAATGGTCATTGTCTAATAAAGGATCACTCTTTAGTACTTCTAATCCTTTTCTAATGTATCTTTCAGTAGCTAATCAAACAGAAAAGCTGAAAGACTATTTTGTCAAGAAGGCAAAACTTCACTAAAATAATGTTTAAAGAATCTAAACCTACCCAGGTTTCTGAATTCATCTGCCCTTGATTCAGCCTTGGTGAAAAACAGTGCAGCTTGACCTGGTGATAACCCCATTAGGGAGTTTCATTTGGTGCAAATAGCAATTTAAGCAAATATGCCCTTCTGTTTTTTCTAGTGCTCTTTGTTATCACAGTAAAATCCAAGTTTGAGTTTCATGTGGGAAATCAAAGAGCCAAAGAAAGGGACTTTTCATTATATGCAGAAACGCAAAGAAATGCTTTGTATTCCCATTCAAGCAGTTATTATTTTTCTGCACAGCTAAGGAATGGAAAATCTAAAAAGAAACTAAGTGGTGGACTGGCCTCTGCTCTTTTACCCAGATGGAGGTTTCGCAGGCCTGTGTGAGTTTCAGGGTAAGTGCTGTCAGTCTCAAAAACCAGTAGGTCTGCATTTTCCTTTGCAGCTCAAGCACTCAAACTATAGACGTTGTTACTGTTTTTAATCTGATTATAAAAGTCCAACTAAAACAGTTAAATGTTTAGAAAAGGTGAAGACCTGATAATATGTAAGAGACTTTGAGGTACTCTGTTGACACTCAAATAATGTAGCCAAGGACAACCTAGGAAGTCAGTTAGTACTATTAATCAGTAATCTAAAAGCACTGTGTCTGTGTGCAAGTGTCTTTTTCTTGGCTAACATCTGTGAAATGATCATTGAAAAATCTGATAAGGGAACATTGTTGAAGTATGCAGGAAAATCCAAATGATTGCCATCGATTACAGCTCACCTTTTGTAAGGCTCAAACTTGACATTTTAAAACATTTTTATCACCTTGCTTCAAAATGAACAATGTACTCATGATTAAAATTCTACCTTCCTTTAATCTAGATATTTGTGACATAGAAGGTCTAATCCTCTAGTTAGTATTTTTACTTCGGTAATTTTTAAAATAAAGTTTTCATACCGTCTGTCTTCCCCCCCTCCCCTCCACCCCGCCCCCCCACCGCTCCCCAAATAGTGTTCTATATTCCTGACCCATGAAAAGTGCTGCCACCTGCTGGCCACTGATACATATAACTCCATGTGAACAGTTTTGAGATTTTTGAGCAAAGAATTCTGAAGGAAAAAAAAAAAAAGGCGCCTTGTTCTATACAAGCAATGGAAGCTGAGGACAGTTGTTTAACCTTTAAATTATCACATTCTCTTTCTCATATGAAGCTAATATGACTCAAGCGTTAAACAATGTTGACTTGCAGGGTTAAAAGCAACAAAAAAGCTGACGTTTGCTGCCCCCTGCTGTTCAAATTCCTTAGCGTTTCTGAACTTTAATTCTCGCTGAAACCAAACATAATAAATGCATTCGTTCCTCTATTCATTCACTCATTATAGTCGTTCACTCAGTTTTTCATTAAATGAAAGAATGTAAGCCATCCTATGTACCTACAAACCATGCTGTCTGCAGGTGACTGAGACACAAAACTGACCAATGTGACAAGGAGAGAACGAAGAATTTCAAGGCAAAATTACATGAAATCTGTTTTTACACGTCCCTAGAACCCATCAAAGATTGAAGGCAGGAGGAGAAGGGGACAACAGAGGATGAGATGGTTGGATGGTTGGACAACAGAGGATGAGATGGTTGGATTCACCGACTCAATGGACACGAGTTTGAGTAAACTCCGGGAGTTGGTGATGGACAGGGAGGCCTGGCGTGCTGCGGTCATGGGGTCGCAAAGAGTCGGACACTACCGAGCAACTGAACTGAACTGAACTGAGAACTCATCAAATCAGTTGTACAAAATCTGTGGTGCCTGGGTTTGGTAATAATATAAGGATGAGAAAGAGAATGGAAGGGGAGGACAGGTGAGGGGCGGAGAGGGAGAAGCAGAGTGTAGGTAGGCACAGAGAACATGACGAAATCCAGTCTTGACAACTTGCTGCATCCTCTTTAGTCCATTACAAGCATTAACATTTTTAGTAAGGCGCTAGATGAGTTTAACACAAGCATGTTCCTTTTGGAGCAAGTTTTCTGTCTGATGTTTTAACTTTCTCCAGGAAGACCAGGAAACATGTTCTGCTCTGTCCTTTCATAGTACCCAGCGGCAGTCTCTGTCCTCACCCTCACCACAATGTATGATAATATCTGACTTCTCTTCCTGACTCCTCTCACCAGATGGCAGTTCGTTAAGGGCTGAGAGGGGGTAAAGTCATACATCTTTCTCTCTTCAGCTCTTAGCTTAAGGCCCAGCACATGGTGGGAAGGATAATACAGTCGTTAAGAATTTAGACTTTGCAGTTAGATTGAGAACTGAATCCCAATTATCTAGTTATATAAATTTGAGAAGACTTCTTAAATGTGATATCAATCTTGATATCAATCAATATCATCTTGATATTCATGTGATAATTGGCATAATAACACATACCCTTGTGCCTTCTCTAACATCACATTCCACCTAGAATTTTATTATCTTAGTTTGTTTTAATCTCTGTAAAATTCCCAGATCCCTAGGAAAGGTAACATTAAAAACTGCCACTGGACATTTAAAATTTATCAAGAGTGATAGATGTGATGGATTTTTAGATGGCAGGTGGGGGTGGGAGAGAGAAGACAGAAGGCCCAAACAGACAAGGAAGCTTTTGAAAAAGGTAAATAAGCAGAAAAAGTGGGGTGGGGGTGAGTCAGCTTTTCTCAGTCTCGTCAGCTTTACAATGGGGATTATAACAGCATCCAAGGTGGTTGCAAGGGTTAAATGAAGAATTTGTAGTTTTCAAGAAATAGTAGCTGTTCTTATTGTTGTTCATAAAGATTCGCAGAAGACAAACATGACCCCATTCTCAATTTACTTTTAAGATATTATTTCCAGACAGCACATGGATTTAGCAGGGAAATAAGGAAACATTATAAGTTATTTCCTATATTTTAATTTTTCTCCACTGCCAACAGGTGTGCCTCATGTTTTAAAAGCAGAATGAAAAAGAGAAGAAACCGCAGGTTGCTGTCACAAAAATACCACATATTGCGGGACTCAAATAGCAAGCATATTTCACAGTTCAGGAGGCTGGCAAGTCTAAGGTCAAAGTTCTGACAGATTTGGCGTCTAGTAAAGGGTCTGCTTCCTAGTTCATAGGTGACTGTTCTTTCATGGGGCAGAAAAGGTAAGGAAGATCTCTGGGGTCTTTTTTATAAGAGAATGAATTCCACTCATGAGATACCCCCCTCCATGCCCTAATCACCTCCCAAAGGTCTCACCTCTTAATACCATCACATAGGGACGGGTTAAGATTTCAACATACAAATATTGGAAGGACACAAACATTCAACACATAACATTTGTCATAGCTCAGATACTGACTTACTGAAGAGAGCATATTAGATTGCAACTGCATGTTAAAATATAGTCGAGCACTTAAAACATCCTGGTCCTTTTTCTTCCAGAGTACAGAAATGCCCATGTCTCTTTCTCTTTTCTTTCCTTCTTTTTTTTTTTTTGAGAATTCGTGATGCCTGTTTCACAATAAGAAGGAGATACAGAGAATGATTTAGTTACATAGATACTCTATGGCACATATTTTTATTTTCAAGCATTTTCATGTAATGTCATTTGTATCTTGTTTAAAATATATTTATTTTTAAAGTAGGTCCTTTTTAGTTATTTATTTAAAATACAGTAGAGTGCACATGTCAATCCCAAACTCCCACTCTTCCCTACCCTTCCCCCCTGGTAACCGTAAATTCACTCTCTAAGTCTGTTCCCTGTCTCTTTATGACAAGATTGCATACTCTTTGCTTCACCAGGGGAGGTGAATAGGCTTTAGGAATTCATCTTGATATTCCTTTTCTTATAATAGAAACAATAATGACGACCTCAGAGGATGTGGGACTTTGTAATTCCAGGATGGAGAGCCATTCTGCTAACCAGAAGGCATTCCTCCTGTGCAGCATTGCTCTCGGGAGAGTGATCAAGATTTTCCTTCAACAAATCCAAATAAGACATAGCAATTCACCTTTGGTGGGATCTCCAGAAATGAAAGAACAGACACAATTTGAAGTGAACATGGACGAAAAGACAAGATGACTTGAATGGAAGCTATTTCTAGGCATGTTAGGGCGAAATGAACCCACGGTAGAAATAAGAAATGGAACAAACTAAAGAA
>SJYQ01094526.1:0-20154 GCA_006410935.1 Redunca redunca
CTCCTGACTGCTGCTTGCTCCACTCGGCCAGGGTCTGTTGTCAAGGCCCTGGCTTTTTGTCAGTAGTGTCCTTCACAACCTCCTGCCAGGCCGAGCCTGTTCTGTTAATGGCCTGTCTTCCCCCTGATAAGATCCTGCAGGCAGACCTAACTTCAGACCCTGACCACGTGCTGACTTCACCAGGCTCTATTCAGAGAGCTAGCCGGAGCTGTGGATGCTGTCATGGGTTAAAGACTGTTCACCATGACTAGAGAGAATGGGTCAGAATCCTAGTTGAATGGACAGGAGGAATCAGAGAACACACCGAGGAGACCAGGGCATCCATTAGCCCATAGGTGTCTTTGTGTGAAATGGAAAACCATATCGCTTCTGAGTTTAAACAGTTTAAAAAAGCTACACTTTCTCCAGATGAATAGAACCTGAAGTGGGTTGATAAAAGTGAAAAGTAAAAGTGTCAGTCACTCAGTCACATCTGGCTCTTTGCAACCCCATGGACTGTAGCCCGCCAGGTTCCTCTGTCCATGAGATTTCCCAGGAAGGAGTACTGGGGTGGGTTGCCATTCCCTTCTCCAGGGGATCTTCCTGACCCAGGGATAGAACCTGGGTCTGCTGTATTGCAGGCAGATTCTTTACCATCTGAGCCACCAGGGCAGCCATTTTCACTTTTGAAGTGGGTTGATGGTGGTCCTCGAAAAGATACATCCAAGTCCTAACCTCTGATACATGTAGATGTGACCTTATCCTGAACAAGGGTCTTTGTAATATAATTAAGAATCTTGAAATGAAATAATCCTGAATTAACAAGGTGGGCCCCAAGTCCAATGACAGGTATCTTTATAAGAAGAAGAGAATCATGGAGGTGACATAGAGAGAATGCTATATGGTGATGGAGGAGGAGATTGGAATTACACAGTTACAAGCAAGGAAGGCCAGGGATCGCTGGGAGCCACCAGGAGCTAGGAGACTAGCATGGAGGGATTCACCCTCAGAGCTTTCAGCAGGAGCCAGGCTTGCTGACATCTCTATTTCAGACTTTTAGCCTCCAGAGCAATGAGAGAACAAATCTCCAGTGTTTTAAGTCACCCAGTTTACAGTGATTTGTTGCAGCAGTCCTAAGATATCCTCCAGGAATGGGTCCTGCCCATTCCTGGGCAGAATGCAGGCTGCTTTAAACCCCTTTCTGCCCCTCAGCGGTTCCTTTAAAGGAATTTTTTTTTTTTTTTTGGCATTCCCTTTCTGATATTTCATTGTTCAGTTCAGTTCAGTCACTCAGTCGTGTCTGACTCTTTGTGACCCCACGGACTGCAGCATGCCTGGCTTCCCTGTCCATCATCAACTCCTGGAGCTTACTCAAACTCATCTCCATCAAATTGGTGATGCCATCTAACCATCTCATCCTCTGTCGTCCCCTTCTCCTCCTGTCTTCAGTATTTGCCAGCATCAGGGTCTTTTCCAGTGAGTCAGTTCTGCTCATCAGGTGGCCAAAGTATTGGAGTTTCAGCTTCAGCATCGTCCTTCCAATGAATATTCAGAGCTAATTCCTTTAGGGTTGACTGGTTTGATCTCCTTGCAGTCCAAGGAACTCTCAAGAGTCTTCTTTAACACCATAGTTCAAAAGCATCAATTCTACAGTGCTAAGCTTTCTTTATTGTCCAACTCTCACATCCATACACGACTACTGGGAAAATCATACATATTTCATTGTAGTATATGTATTTCATATACATATTCATTGTAGTATAAAGGAATGCAGCTGATTTCTGAATGTTAACCTTGTATCCTGCTACTTTGCTGAAATCATTTATCAGCTATAGGAGTTTTTCTATATAGTATCATGTCATTTGCATATAGTAACAATTTTACCTCTTCCCTTTGGATAACTATCCCAGTTTGGATAACTTTTATTTCTTTTACTTGTCTGATTTATGTGGCTAGGACTTCCAAGACCACGTTGAAGAGAAGTGGTGAGAGTGGGCATCCTTGTCTTATTCAGATTTTAGCAGGAAGGCTTTTAGCTTTTCACCTTTGAGTATTAATTTGACTGTGGGTTTGTCCAGCCTAGTTTCTTTGAGCACGACACAGGTATACACTGCACAGGCTCTCACCAAGGCTGTGATGGAGACTGAGGAACTAGAGCCCAAATCTATAGAAAAAATTAAAAAGAGTCTCAGTGTATGGCAATAGGAAAAGAATGAATTCTGGAGGCAGACAGAAGCCTGGGATTCTGACAGTCACAAGTTAATAGGACTTTGAGTATCATTTCTTATCCACAAGGTTGGGATGAGAAGGGAGAGGACATTTATTGATCACTTTCTAGGAATTTTTATTCCTCTGACTTCACTGGATAGCTGTCAGCTTTGGACGAAAATCTACAGGGCATGGAGCCCCATCCTTCCTTGTACTAAGTCGCTTCAGGCATGTCTGACTGTTTGCAACCCTATGGACTGTGCCCTGCCAGGCTCGTCTGTCTATGGGATACCCCAGGCAAGAATACTTGAGTGAGTTGCTATGCCCTCCTCCAGGGGATCTTCCCAACCCAGGGATCAAAACTGCATCTCCTATGGCTCCTGTATTGCAGGTAGATTCTTTGCAACTGAACCACTGGGGAAGCCCAATCCTTCCTCAAGAGATACTTATTACTTTTCCTCTTCCCATCTTAGGTAACAGGTATGGGCTTCTCTGGTGACTCAGATGGTAAACAATCTGCCTGCAATGTGGGAGACCTGGGTTCAATCCCTGGGTTGGGAAGATCCCCTGGAGGAGGGCATGGCAACCCAATCCAGTATTCTTGCCTGGAGAATCCCCATGGACAGAGGAGCCTGGTGGGCTACAGGCTCCATGCATCACAAAGTGTTGGACACGACTGAGCAACTAAGCACAGCATCCGTATTGCAGGAGCAGGAAGGCTGCTTGGATCTATGCCACAGAGTTGCTTCAGCTCAGGAAAGTTTGGGACCTCTTAAATGGCAGTCAGTAGTATCTGGCCTTGGCTTCTTGGACCTCTCAGGGAGAAAGAGATAAAAGTGCCTTCTAGAGAGGGAAGAGAACGAATAAAGCAAGAAGTGCAGTTTATAAATTCTGTTTTCCCAACATGGTCATAATTTGAAATCTACTCTGCATATTTATTTCAGATGTAATACTCTGTACATGCACAATTGATTTAAGACATTCTCCATGATGAGCACAAGCATTTTAACCACATTTGGTTCTCAATAGGAATTCAAGTGGAAAAGTTTTTTTTTTCTTTTCAATTCCAGTATGCCCTTATTTGGATGTTGTTGCCTTTGCCAGTCAGGGGGAATGCCTTTGTTTTCATTTCAAAAAGCAAAGATGGTGGAGTTAGCCATGATTTAGAGGAGAATTAATTTGCTTTTCCACCAAGTAGAATCTGTCTGGTTATTCTGAAGCATAGGAATATTCTGAATCTTCTGAATCTGAACAGAAGATTTTGTTGAAATATAATACTAATATGCACTATTGAGAGGATTTTGATGATTTATAAAATTCTTGTGAATCATGTTTGAGAGAGAGAGAGTGAAGAGTCTCCATAGATCAAGTAATGAGATGTATGCCACTTGTATATTTTTCATTTGATTATATTTTTGGTGTTGTGTTATAACTATTTGATAGATAAAGGGAATTGAAGTCTTTAATTTTAGAGGAAGATAATAATTGCAGTGTGACATTGGAGGGTGGTTTGTAAGTCTAAGTTGGGGAATTTGTGAGAGTCCCAAGGTTGGTCCTGAGTGCCCTGGCTATAGAGGTGCTCAGGTGCCCAACATGCAGTCCTCTGAGTTCAGGGATGACAAGTAGGAGAAAGAGATGGCTGTACCTTGTGTCCCTTTGCAGTCTGTGTTATTAAAGCTTGTGTCCACCAGTGGTGGAGCAAAGTGGGGTGGGCAGAGGAGAGGGCTAATTATACATTGTTCATCCCTATACTCCCTGCTCATCCCCTGCCCCACCTCCCACATCAATGTCTAGAGAAATCTGAACATATTTCTACTGACTTCACCACAGCTTTTAATGAGGTGGCATTAGACTGTTCAATGGCTAGGGTCTTCTGGTTCTTTCAGAGCAGGGGACAACAAAATCCTGGCTTTTCTTGTATTTATGTACATACTTATCAATGAAGGTTTAATCCAAATGAGCTATCACTATGGATGTGCCTGTCCTTAGGCATGTTTATGCTTGAGTGTGTGTACATATATATGAACAAGTTATGTAACAAGTCAGCTTAAAGGATTAGTTTTGTCTTCTGTTCCGACAGATGTATATATGTTAGAACTTTGAACTTGTTCACCCAATAAAGCCAGGGTAACTTAAGAATCTTCTATGTTTTTATGCCCCATTTCAGCATTCTGAGGAACTCTCAGGCAGTTCATTGCTTAAAAGGTAGTTAAAGAAAGATGCTAAAGGATTGATTAAATATTAACCATGTGTTATGCCAAAGTTAGTGCCGATACCTAGTGACAAATGAGATTAATTTCTGAGCCTTTCACTAAACTGCAGGCTAAAGCCCAGTCACATCTCAATGTACTTGTTTGCAGGGAGGCTGTTTTATCTCTCTCCAAGGTGGTATTGATAGACTTATGGAATATGTTTTCTTGTTCTCCAGAAGCTTGTCAGCCCTCTACTGACATGTTTTTGCAAATAATTCAGCTAGTCAGGTCCATCTGGAAACGGTTGTTTTGATACTTTATATCTTTCACGTGACCCCTACAGAATGAATATTGTTTGCAGAAAGATTAAGGCGTCCCAAGGTAGCATTTAATGCCCTGTTGACATTCAGACAAGTCAGCACCTTCCTCTTTGGAAGTCTATGCGTTAATGCGCGGAGCCACAGAAGCTTGGGGTGATGGAGTGCTTGCCCCAGAGGGGCTTAGAGCTTCTACATCCACCTTCTGTTGCTGAGCCATGTCTTCTATGACTTTCCCTCTGGATAGTCTCTGCACACAGGAAAGGGATGCTCACCAATTTTCAAGGCAGTCTGTTTCTACTGCGAGGCCACAAGAGCGCAAGGAAAGTTCTCCTATGCACAAGGAAAGTGCCTATGTGACATTTGGTCCTAGTTCTGCTTCCTGAAGCAACAAAGAATAAATCTCATTCCCCAGGATGGACCGTGTGGGCTAGACAGATGGGTAGAGATACTGGGTTTGACCCTGCTCCATCACTTGACTAGCTGGCCAATTTAGTATTTCTCAGAACCTTGGCTTCCTGATTTCTTAGATGAAGATTAGAATTCCAATCACCTGGGCTGTTTGTAGGTTTTGGACCATCAGTTCAGTTCAGTCGCTCAGTCATGTCCAACTCTTTGTGACCCCACGAATCACAGCATGCCAGGCCTCCCTGTCCATCATCAACTCCCAGAGTTCACTCAGAGTCACATCCATCGAGTCAGTGATGCCATCCAGCCATCTCATCCTCTGTCGTCCCCTTCTCCTCCTGCCCCCAATCCCTCCTAGTATCAAAGTCTTTTCCAATGAGTCAACTCTTCACATGAGGTGGCCAAAGTACTGGAGCTTCAGCTTTAGCATCATTCCTTCCAAAGAAATCCCAGGGTTGATCTCCTTCAGAATGGACTGGTTGGCTCTCCTTGCAGTCCAAGGGACTCTCAAGAGTCTTCTCCAAAACCACAGTTCAAAAGCATCAATTCTTTGGTGCTCAGCCTTCTTCACAGTCCAACTCTCACATCCATACATGACCACTGGAAAAACTATAGCCTTGACTAGACGGACCTTAGTTGGCAAAGTAATGTCTCTGCTTTTGAATATGCTATCTAGGTTGCTCATAACTTTTCTTCCAAGGAGTAAGCGTCTTTTAATTTGATGGCTGCAGTCACCATCTGCAGTGATTTTGGAGCCCAAGAAAATAAAGTCTGACCATATAATATATTTTAAACACCCATCCTGGTGCCTGGCATATCATGAGCATTTAGCGAAAGTTCCTGGTCTGCGTCCTCCTTGGCAGCTCTTCTGACACTTCAAGGCAGCATGTCTGTTTCCCTTTGGTCTCCTCTTTTCCCAGCTGCTAAACTCCAGATCAAAGGGATAGATTTGAAAGTAGGGACTGGAGAGGGGAAGGGGGCTGGGAAATAGCTAAATCAGTGTTTAGTAAGGTGTTGGCATTGAGAAGGATTATTTTTAGATAGCACTTGGATGATCGTTTTACAATTTAAATTTAAATATATCTATTTAAATGATATATCTCACAGTTGTCTTTAATTACGGCAGATGATACTATTTTTCTTGGTCTGATAGTGATATAAAGTTTGCTTTAAAAATAACTTTCAGGGTAAAGGTGATTCAAATACCCTCTCCCCCAAAGCTCTTATTATTGCCTTGTGTAGAATCAAATGGATTTTAAAAGAAATCAAAATCTGACTCAAAATCTCATTAGCAGGCCAGTTGGAAAAGACTAGATGATCTATGATTCCAACTATATGATATTCTGGAAAAGGTAAAACTGTGGAGACAGTAAAAAGATCAGTGGTTGCCAGGGATTCAGGAGGAGAGGGATGAATAGATGGAGCACAGGGGATTTTTAGGGCAGTGAAACTATTCTGGGTAAGACGATAATGGTAGCTCCATCGTTATACAGTTGTCAAAGCCCATAGAAGGTACAGTGCAAAGAGTGAACCCTCACGTAGGCTATGGACATTAGTTAATAATAATGTATTCATATCGGCTCATGTCTTAAAACAAGTGTTCCACATTAATGCAAGATGCTAATCATAAGGGAAAACAGGGGTGGGCAAGTGAAGGGGAAGTTGTGCTTTATGCTCGATTTTTCTGTGAGCCTAAAACTGCTCCAAAAAGTCTTTTAATTAAAAGAAAAATCTCATTATCTAGGTAGATCATCAATCTGTTTATTTATTACTGTATCTCCATTTGTTGGGAGGATATTTCATGTCAAAGCCAAGTTAATCACATCCCACCCACCCCCCTATAATTTCTTGGTGGCTCAATGGTAAAGAAGGTGCCTGCCAACGCAGGAGACACAAGTTTGATCCCTGGGTGGAGAAGATCTCCAGGAGAAGGAAATGGCAGCCCACTCCAGTATTTTTGCCTGGGAAATCTCATGGACAGAGTCCATGGGGTCAGACACAAAAGAGTCAGACACAACTCAGCAACTAAACAAAACAAAAACCAAAACCCAGTTACCACCAACTGCCAACCTCTGAGGTCCTCAGACTCATCTTAGAGGATTTTGAGTTCTTCAGCTCAGTTCAGTCGCTCAGTCATGTCCGATTCTTTGCGACCCCATGAATCGCAGCACACCAGGCCTTCCTGTCCATCACCATCCTCCTCAATTTACTACATTCAGTTCATTATTAACTCCTACTGTTCCTCGTCACCCCTCTCCACCTTCCCCTCTTCCTCTCTCACACCTGTTGAATTTTCACAACTGTTGCCATGGACTAGGAGTGCTCATCACCCCAAGCCTGTGCTACTCTGACAGTCTCTTGGGTGGTCTTCTTATCTATACCTTCTCCTCCATTCTAAGATTATCCACCAACGTCTGTTAAAATAATGTGCTAATGTCAGTTTCATTCCATTATTCCTCTTCTTGAGAATTTACAAATCTCTGTCCCCAGCCATCCAAACAGATGTTGTGAACAAAGACGTGGATATTTCCTGTGTTCACCAGGTCAGGACAGGGACCTCGACACACATCAGCTGATCCAACAAACATCATTATTAGTTCAGTTCAGTTGCTCAGTTGTGTCTGACTCTTTGTGACCCCATGAACCGCAGCACGCCAGGCCTCCCTGTCCATCACCAACTCCTGGAGTTTACCCAGACTCATGTCCATTGAGTCAGTGATACCATCCAACCATCTCATCCTCTGTCGTCCCCTTCTCCTCCTGCCTTCAATCTTTCCCAACATCAGGGTCTTTTCAAATGAGTCAGTTCTTCATATCAGGTGGCCAAAGTAGTGGAGTTTCAGCTTCAACATCAGACTTTCCAGTGAACACCCAGGACTGATTTCCTTTAGGATGGACTGGTTGGATCTCCTTGCAGTCCAAGGGACTCTCAAGTGTCTTCTCCAACACCACAGTTCAAAAGCATCAATTCTTCAGTGCTCAGCTTTCTTTATAGTCCAACTCTCAAGGACACAAAGGTGTGTGCCTGTGCCCAGGCTGTCCCTCATCCCCCTCTGCCCGCTGCTGGGAGTGTTGGTGGGTGGCAGCTCTCAGATGGGTCCATCTCTAAGAATTGCTTTCACCTGAAGACAGCCACCTCTCAGGGCTAGACCATGCCTAGTGACTGGTGTCAAAGGAGTTATGTAGGCCCTACCTCTTAGCCTTGAAGCAAGACATTTCAGAAGAGCCATCCAGGCCCCAGAGCCAATTCCTCCATGGCTGGCTGCCTGTGTTGTGACTGCATCCCAGTTGAGTCTTCCTCCACTTCCCCACAGCTCTTGCTTCCCCGAGAACCATCCCATGAACTTCCTGCACACAGGTCTCCATCTTGGCATCTGCTTCATGGGGAACCATGTCAATGACAGCATCCAAGGTCAATTGGACTCTTAGGTCTGTGCTGTTCCCCTGACATACACTATCTTTCCAAAACAGGTGGGAGTAGGGGAGAACAATTGATATTTCTTGAGTACCTTCTAGGTTCCAGGAGCTGTATTAAGTTGTTTTGTTTATATAAGTTCTACTTTACATCCACCCTGTGACATAGGGCTGCTTTATAGATAAGAATACTAAGAATTAAGACAAAGTTGGGAATGTGTAGAAGTGGTCCAGTCACAATGGTGTTTGGACTTAGGGAAGTCCAGTAAGTGGTAGCAGGAAAGCAAAATGATAGCTTAGAACACGTATGGCTCAGTACTGAGTTCTTACTTACCCCTACCTGCCCAGAGACACGTGTGGTACGAGGGGATAGAGGCTGAGTGGGGCCAGGAGGCCTGGGTCGTCATCCCCTACAATGGGCTCATGACTGCCTCTACTCCCAAGGCCCCAACATCACTCACTCTTCTTCCACAGAGGAGCCCTCCATCCCAACCCAGCTTCTCTGCT
The DNA here is from genome assembly GCA_006410935.1 of Redunca redunca. Classification (NCBI taxonomy): domain Eukaryota; kingdom Metazoa; phylum Chordata; class Mammalia; order Artiodactyla; family Bovidae; genus Redunca; species Redunca redunca. Next base: position 9,026 of record SJYQ01094526.1, read on the forward strand.
TTCCATCCCTTTCACTCAGTGAAACTCAGCTCATCACCTGCCTTTTGTCTATACCTGCCTTTTGTCTGTGTCTTATTTCTTCTTCAGAAATGCCCATTCATCAGCCCATGCCATTATATCCATTTCAGTTAGTTTAAAAATATGTCTCCTTTCTTTAAAAAAAAAATTATTTTAAGTTTCTTTATTTGGCTGTGCCGGGTCTTAGTTGTGGCACGTGGGATCTTTACTTGTGGCATTCGAACTCTTGAGTTACAGCATGTGGGTCTAGTTCCCTGATCAGGGATTGGACCTGGGCCCCCTGCATTGAGAGCTCAGAATCTTAGCCACTGGACCACCAGGGAAGTCCCAGAATATACCTCCTTCTAATGCCACCCCAAGAAAAAAGATTCACCCCTCTTAAGTACTTAAACCCTCAGTGTGGCTATCAATCTGTCATCAATCATATCTTATAGGAGGCTGCCTTTAGAGTTTGGAAAGCTCTTTTCAATGAGTTAAAAATTTGGTTGGGGTTGGGCTCTAATCTCACTTGTATCCTGAATTAATCATGAAAACACACAAGAAGCTAAATACAGTACTGAATCTATTATGCTCAAAATTCAGATTTGGGGATACTGACTTAGAAGAGCTCTGTTTTCCTACACATTTCCCCAAATCTGACTCTGGTGCCTGGTGCAGATTTAGACAGAGAGTAGGAAGGGAACAAGAGCCCAGGCTCTGTGTGAGTTCTGTGAGTTCTGGCCAGGTCTGAAAGAGAGGAAGAGCCCAGACCAATTTAATCTCACCAAGCAGGCAAGGAAGCCAGGGCAATGGGGGTAGAGAGGGGAATCTGAAATGTTCCTCCAGTACTATGTCCTGGGGAGATAGGGGCTGGCCTCTCTCTTCTATGAACATGTGATGAATGGTACCCTCCCACCCATCTCTTGAGCAGAAGTGGGTTCTACTGCGGCAACTGAAATGTAAGCTTCTGGAGAGCAGCTTACCTCTTCCTCTACTTCTCCTCTGCCTTTGCTCAGAAGATCAGAAGTACCTCAGACTTGAGATCGTTGCATGTTGCTTGTATGTAGTATCCGTGCTCCTTGGAATATCAGACCCCAGAATGCTCATTTTGACCAACTTTGTGGAGCAGATGTTCTCTTCCCTGTTTATGACCACATCTATGGCGCCCGTGTGATTTCTACGTACTTTTCGGATGCTGCTGGCTCTGGACTTTGCTGCCAGGTTGGCTGGAATGGTTAGAGCATTTTATCATCTGCAGCTGGGGAATCACTGAACTGTCTGAACATTTCTCTATGTGAGTGATTCTTCTGTCAGCCAAGGCAGAACTAAGGTTTTAAATAAGCCCAAACTGTTCCATGATGTAATTCTAGGAGTGATAATTGTGTAAAAATGCGAAAAAGTAAAGGTTTTTTATTGTGATAACTGTCAGAATTCTCTCCCTTGTATGTCACATCATTGCCCAGAAAGTCTTAATATATCCTCCTATGTTTATAATATTACTGAGGATTAAAAACATGTGAAGCAGAGCTCGACTGTGCGTGATTCCCATTTAATCCCCACTGGACTCATGAATTCCACATCAAGATTTATTGTCTGAATACCACTTAAGATGGCATAAGGGTTGCCAGGTAAAATCAGGATGCCCACTTACATCTGAATTTCAGATAAACAGCAATTTTTTTTTAACTAAAAGTATGTCACATGCTTATACTAAGAAGTTGTTTGTTGTTTATCTGAAATTCAAATATTCATGGGCAGTCTGCATTTTTATTTGCTAAACTTGGCAACTGTTGGCTGGCAAAAACCTGGGAAGACCCTTGCTTCCTCCAAGGAGAAAACCGGATCATGGAGGAAAGTTTTAGAGCAGGGAAGAAAGGGCATTTTAAAAATATTTACTTTATTAAAGTAGAGTTCGTTTCATTTAAGATGCCTCCTCTACTCCATTATCCCCTTTTTATTTATTTATTTTTAGGGAAGTCTAGCTGATTTACAATGTTGTGTTCATTTCTCTCTCTTGTTTTTTAATTTGATTTGTGTTTATTTGTTTCTTTTTGGCGGTGCTGGGTCTTCATTACCATGAGGGCTTTTCGCTAGTTGTGGTGCATGGACTTCTCATTGTGGTGTCTTCTCTTGCTGTGGAGGGGGGCTGTAGAGGAGCGGGCTTCAGTAGTGGAGACACATGGGCACGGTAGTTGCAATTCTCAGGCTCTAGAGCACAGGCTCAGTACTTGTGGCCCACGGGCTTAGTTGCTCCATGGCATGTGGGATATTCCCAGACCAAGGATCGAACCCATGTCTCCTGCATTGGCAGGGGAATTCTTTACCACTGAGCCATGAGGGAAGCCCAAGTTGTGTTAATTTCTGCTGTTTAGCAAAGTGATTCAGTTATACATACATATATATATTTGTCCTTATTCATATTCTTTTTCGTTATAGATTTTCATAGGATAGTGACTATAGTTCCCTTTGCTACATACTCAGGCCTTGTTGTTTCTCCATTCTATGTGTAATAGTTTGCACGTGCTAATACAAAATTCCCATTCCGTTTCTCCCTGATTCTCCCTCTCCTTGGCAACCACAAGTCAAGAGCGCATTTTTAGTGGTAGTGAAGAAGGTCGAAGTAATATCCCATCAAAATGTGTTCTCCATTTGAAAAACAGAAACAATTTGGGGAGGTGGGCGTGAACAATGGTCTGTGGAAGGTGGAGAATGAGACTGATGGCCCCACAGGCATACATCTAGAAAATCAGTTGGCTGATGTGACAGCCTGTGTGATCCTGGGTCTATCTCAGGAGTGACCTGAGGCAGCTCATGTCCTGTCTGAGGTCCTGCTGGCCAGGGTCCAGGAGGTGCCCAGTCCAGGAAAGCGATGCAAGAGCCACGGTCTGAATAGCTCAGGGGATCCTCAGGGAAGAGCCACAGAATTGCCTTTGCTTGTGACAGGGAGGGGTGCAGGACAGAGAACAGGCTGTGTACCAGACAGCATTTAAAGAAAGCAGCAAAAACAGTTGGAGAGGCAAGGCTGGCTGAAACAGGAAAGTTCAGGCCAGGAAGGCAGATGAGTCATCGTGTAAAGATAGTGCTAGAAGCTGTAAAGGTCTCTTCCTTTGAAACACAGAAACAATTCTCAAAAGGTGGGAACAGGCTTTGTAGGCCGTGTGTGATCTCTGGCTGGGCTCAGCGGGAACCTGTCCTAAAAAGGCTCTCGCTGAGGAGAGCGCGCAGGTGGAGCAGCCTAAGTTCTCCGCAGAAAGGTCCACATTTCCTTTCGGGCCAAGGTCTCAGTTGATTAATTGCATTTAATGCTTTGTACAAAGTCATAGGAACATATCTAAGTACATTTTGTGCCTCAAAGCTAACAGAGAAGAGAGTTTTGGGGAAATGAATGAGAGATTAAAAGAGAGAAAGGAAAGGAGATAAAAGGAGAGATAGGGAAAGAGAGAAAGAGACCACACAAACACAGCAACAGTTTTCACCTTCTGTTGCACTGATTTATACACTGTGATTGAACATTCTGAAGATGAGTCTTTGCTGGACGCTCTTAGCTTATGTTTTTGTATTTAAGTTATATTTTGCCCTCAAAATGTTTGCAATGTGATTGTGTGATCAGTCACTCAGTTGTGTCCAACTGTTTGTAACCCCATGGACTATAACTCACCAGGCTACACTGTCCATGGGATTTCCCAGGCAAGAATACTGGAGTGGGTTGCCATTTCCTCCTCCAGGGGATCTTCCTGACCCAGGGGTCAAACCCATGTCTTCTGCATTGGCAGGTGAATTCTTTACCACTGAGCCACCTGGAAAGCCCCTTGCAATGTGATTACCGGCTTCTATAAGATATTCCTTACTTGTGTTGCTTTCTACTAAATTGATTTATATTATCTCAGGAAAATGTCCCTAAATGCTTCTTAAAGTAACTTATAGATGTACTTCTAAGTACCCAGGTCTTAGGCAATAGAGAGATGTTCCCCTCAGATCCTCGTTTTCCCTTGCCCTTTCAACCTGAACTTTAGCACCCTAGTCCTTGGTATCAATGTGTGGTCCCTGTTTAAATGGTGTTTTCCTCTCACTTGCTTTTTGTATTGACCACATCTCTATTTACATTCTTCCATGTAAAATAAACTCTCTCAATGATTTTTCACACAGCTAACATTGAAACTGAGGCAGACATGCATTGTTTTGGCAAGGAAAAATATACTACTGGGGTAAAATAAAAACATTCATTTTCCAAATTCAAGGCTGAAGTCTGGAATTTCATCATCTCATAAAAATAAGCCATTTGAAAAGGACTCAATTCATCACTGATTCAGTCTGGAAATTAGATATCAAGGAACAAAGACAATAAAGCTCTGTTAGTTGGCATGAAAAGGGCAGAGCATGTTTAGTTTAAGTATTTAGGTTAAATAGACCATCATTGGGGGTTTGCAGAAAACTTCAGTTTCAAAGAAGGCTCTGGAGGGTCAGCAAGGTGTCATCCTGAGAGCATGAGAACACAGGACTGGGTATCTACTTCCAGCTTTTAAGGCTGATTTGGGTCATCTAAGACAGGTCACTTACTCTTAGGTCTGATGTCTTCACCTGTAAATGAGAGATACAGTCAGTGCTATGGCCTTAATGTGTGTGTCCCCACAAAAGTCATAGATTTAAACCTAATCCCATGGTGATGGTAACGGGAGGTGGTAGGACTTTGGAAGGTGATTAGGTCATGAAGGCAGAGCCAGTTGATGGGATTATAAAAGTCCCCAGAGAAAGCTCCCTTGCTCCTCTGCCATGTGAGGTTATAGTGAGAAGGCAGCTCTCTATGAGGAAGAAGGATTTTACCAGACACTGAATCTGCCAAAGCTTTGATCTAGGACTTCCCAGATTCTACAACTGTGAGATGAAATTCTGCTGTTTATAAAGCTACCCAGTCTATGGCATTTTTGTTGTAGCATCCTAAATGGATTAAGAGAGAGTGTGAAGGTTTTCCCCTAGTTCTCTTTTTTACACACACACACACACACACACACACACACACACACACACACATCAAATTCCCTAAACACTAAGGCATTTAAATAGTAGTATCTGATGATTTGGGCTTCCTAGGTAGTGCTAGTGGTAAAAAAAAAAAACCTGCCTGCCGATGTAGGAGACATAAGAAACACAGGTTTGATCCCTGGGTCAAGAGGATCCCCTGGAGGAGGAAATGGCAACTCACTCCAGTATTTTTGCCTGGGAAATCCATGGACAGGATTCTGGCGGGCTACAGACCATGAGGTCGCAGAGTTGGACATGGCACACACAGCACATCCGATGATTCACTTGGCATTTAGGTTCTTGCTGTAGATAAGGGCACCAATACAAATGTTAGTTGTGGTGCTGAGGAAATACACAGGTGAGAATGAGTGGAGATTTTGAGGACTGAAGGCAAGATCAGTGCATCCGAATCCTCCATGAGGAGGTGCACACACACAAAAATGGAGGTAAACAGAGGAGGATGCTCAAGCGTACGTCACCTGGCCTTAGTGCTCAGCTGCCCAGGGTTCTTCCCAGGTGCACTGAGAGCCAAGAAGATTAATCACATGGACATCAACCTCTAATGCGGTCATTCAGGATGTTCTGGACTAGAAAGCAGAATGTACTATAGAATGGAGAGTGATGGTTTACACGATAAACATGATAGCTACTAAAAAGAATACTCCTTTTAATTTTTTTTCTTCTTATTAAAAAAAAAATCCAGAATGAAGGAGGAGGAGCATAATTGAAGGGGATGAGACAATCAATTCAGTTGGTGACACACTAGTTCTGAGGCATTTGAGACATTTGAGTTGAGATATTGAGAGGCTGCCCAGGTGGCCCAGTGGTTAAGAAAGCACCTGCCAATGTGACTGCACACACACAGAGATGCTAAATGGATACCCAGGTCTGGAAGGAAGTTGAGGTTAGAGTGTTGGAGGTCATTAGCTTGTATAGATAAACTTTGAAGCAATGGACAAGATTTCTCTGAAAGAATAAGCCAAGCATGGACTGAGGGCAACAGTAACTCAGGGGTTGACAAAGAGAAGGAGCAAACAAAATATATTGGGCTCATTGGGGGCTTTTTACAATGTGATTTAATGTCTTTTCACAAGTGAAAAACATAAGACAAATTGATATCCAAGTGTAGATATGATTTGTGTTTTGTAATGACATACATAGATAAAAGCAAGGGCACACACATACGGTGAATTGATTCATTCATTCATTCACAGTAAATGCATTCATCCTTTCAGTGAATGTTTACTGAGCACCTAGTATGTGCTTGGAATTATTCTAACCATTGAGGATACAACAAGGAACAAAACCAGTCAAGTCTCTTCCTGAGTGGAGTTATGTGTGGCGCACTGCATCACACACACACACCCCACTAAATAAAGCCTGCTCCCCACAAGGTAAAGCAGAATGTCGTCCAGTCTGTATTTTTTACTGGGCCAGGATTCTTCATCCTCAAAGGATTGCCTGTCATCACCACCAACATATTCCTTTGGCCCCATTGTTGTATTTGTCTTTTATTCACTTAAAAGGTTAACTGGATGGTTGAATTACAAGATTCTAGCCAAAGTATGCTTCCCATAAAGGAGTTCCCAGCTCATCAGTAAGCTGAGCTGGTTTGGCATCTGTCTTACATTAGTAAGGAGCTGGGCATCTGCAGTCTGAGCTCATACTGCAGAGGCATCAGCAAGACCTTGATCAGCCTCACACCATCATTGCTGGGTGACAGGGGAGCAGCAGAGGTCATGGTTCAAATCTGAGCTGGCAGGTTCTGAGGACAAAGCCCGTAGGGATCACTGTCTGTTGGAAACTCTTTCATTTTAATTCAATGTCAGAATATTCCAACTCCAAGTCTTCCAACTCCAGACAAAGCAAATCTACCTTTTCTCTTTCCACCTTATCATTGCCTCCAGATTTTTTTCTTTTTGTTAAAATTTTCTCAGATAATTAGATCAGGCTTCCCAGATGGCATACTGGTAAAGAATCTGCCTGCCAATTCAGGAGACAGAGGAGACGTGGGTTTGATCCCTGGGTTGGGAAGATCCCCTAGAGTAGGAAATGGCAACCCATTTTATTATTCTTGTCTGGAAAATTACATGGACAGAGGAGCCAAGCAGGCTACAGTCCATGGGGGTCAAAAAATCAGACACGACTAAGCATGCATGCAGTGGAATGCAAGATCTTTTCCACTTCTAGGCTAGTATGTTTTGGGTCCCCTTTACAATAAGCCAACTCCATTTCCCAAATGTGCTATTTCTATTAATGACGCTATCTACTGGTGCCTCTAATGTCTCTGGTTCTTTAATATCCCATCTAGGAAACATTTTTTCTTCTCTGCCTTTTCTCCATTGTCTGGTAGAGACCTAGCTGAAAGCCTGAATGGTATTGGAGATGGGAAGGAAATAGTCTTTATAGTCAATACTTCAAGTTGACCAAAGTATTGGCTGTCCTGTCCTTTTTATTAATGAACTTGAAGCAACCCTTGACTCTTTCCTCTTCCATCATCTGTCATATCTAATTAGTTATATATGAAATCAGATTCTTTAAAAACTGTTTGCACATGCATCCTTCATCCAGTCACTTTCAACAAATCCCTATTATAAATTAGAATCCAATACGTTAGTCAACTGTTTGACCCAGTGATGAATACTTTTAGGAACTTATCTTGCAAATATAGTCATAGTCATGCAAAAACACCTCTTTGCAAAAATTATCATAGCATTATATATAATAGCAAAAGACAGGAAATAACTATGCCCATTAATTCAGGACTAGTAAATTATTATTCATTCATACAGTAGATTACTGTGCAGGTATGAAACAGGAGATTCTTTATTTACTGATGGCAGTGATCTCTAAACTCTACTGTCAAATGGAAAAAGTTAACATTTGTGAAAATGGGTATGTATTCATGTATGTATGTAGTCAGTCAGTTCAGTCATTCAGCCGTGTCCGACTCTTTGCAATCCCATGGACTGCAGCACACCAGGTTCCCTGTTCATCACCAACTCCTGGAGCTTGCTCAGACTCATGTCCACCAAGTCGGTGATGCCATCCAACCATCTCATGCTTTCTCATTCCCTTTCCTCTTGCCTTCAATCTTTCCCAACATCGGGGACTTTTCCAATGAGTCATTCTTTGCATCAGGTGGTCAAACTATTAGAGCTTCATTTCAGCATCAGTCCTTCCATTGAATATTCAGCACTGCTTTCCTTTAGGATTGACTGGTTGGATCTCCATGCAGTCCAAGGGACTCTCAAGAGTCTTTCCCAACACCACAGTTTGAAAGCAGCAATTCTTTGGTGCTCAGCTTTCTTTATGGCCCAATTCTCACATCCATACATCACTGCTGGAAAAACCATAGCTTTGACTAGACAGACCTTTGTCAGCAAGGTAATGTCTTTGCTTTTTAATACAGAGAAATATCAATAACCTCAGATATGCAGATGATACCACCCTTATGGCAGAAAGCAAAGAGGAACTAAAGAACCTCTTGACGAAGGTGAGAGAGGAGAGTGAGAAAGCTGGCTTAAAACTCAACATTCAAACTAAGATCATGGCATCTAGTCACATCACTTCATGGCAAATAGATGGGGAAACAATGGAAACAGTGAGAGACTTTATTTTCTTGGGCCCCAAAATCACTGCAGATGGTGTCTGCAGCCATGAAATTAAAAGACACTTGCTCCTTGGAAGAAAAGCTATGACAAACCTAGACAGAGTATTAAAAAGCAGAGACATTACTTTGCCAGCAAAGGTCCATCTAGTCGAAGCTATGGTTTTTCCAGTAGTAATGTGTGGATGTGAAAGTTGGACATAAAGAAAGCTGAGTGCCAAAGAATTGATGCTTTTGAACTGCGGTGTTGGAGAAGACTCTAAGACTCTTGAGAGCCCCTTGGACAGTAAGAAGATCAAACCAGTTGATCCTAAAGGAAATCAATCCTGAATATTCATTGGAAGGACTGATGCTGAAGCTGAAACTCCAATCCTTTGGCCACCTGATGCGAAGAACCGACTCATTAGAAAAGACCCTGATGCTGGGAACGATTGACAGCAGAAGGAGTAGGGGGTGACAAAGGATGAGATGGTTGGATGGCATCACTGACTCAATGGACATGGGTTTTAAACATGCTCCGGAAGATGGTAAAGGACAGGGAAGCCTGGCATGCTGCAGTCCGTGGGGTTGCAAAGAGTTGAACATGACTGAGCAACGTAACAACAACAAAGTGGGCCTTTGCCCTTTCAATGGCATGCTCTCTTGGTTTGCCAGAACAGTAGTAGGTACAATATGATGTTGGAATAATAATGAAATGATAGCTAGCAAACATTTAGGTGTTCACTCTGTGCCAGCCACTGGTCCAAGCATTCCACATGCACTAATTCATTTAATCCTCACAGTAACTCTGTGTAGTAGGTGCTATTAGTGTCCCTATTTTACAGATAAACAACTGGACCTGAGACCCACAGAGGTCAATCACTTGCCCAAAGACACATAGCTATAAAGTGGAAAAGCTGGAGTTTGAACCCAGGGAGGCTTCCCAGGTGGTGCTAGTGGTAAAGAACCCCCCTGTCAGTGCAGGACACATTAAGAGGCATTGGTTCAAAGCGTGGGTCAGGAAGATCCCCTGGAGGAGGGCATGGCAACCCACTCCAGTATTCTTGCCTAGAGAATCCCATGGACAGAGGTGGGCTTCAGCCCATAGGGTTGCACAGAGTCAGACATGACTGCAGCAACTTAACCACCCACCACAGTCTGTCTCCCAAGCCCTTAAACACTACACGAACTTTACCAAGTGCCTTGCAAGCCATTACTAATACAGTGATCTTCTTGGAATGACTTTTTGATCTCCATAAAAGATTCCCCTTTTTTAAACCACTGACTTTCAATTTGACTTCATGTCCAAGGTCTCACACAGCTTATAAGTGGCAAAACCAGGATTTGGAGCCAGACAGTCTGGATCCTGAGGCCAGGCATTTGATCATTGTGCGAGAGTGCCTCTCTGAAGTGAGGCTGGGGTGGTGGGTCCTTTATTACCAGTAGGACCTTGACCTAAACCCTAGTGTTCATCCCAGTACGAGCGGGACTGATTCTTTCATGTAGGTTTGAAGATACCCCTTGTGCTAGGGCTTCATCGCATGACCTGGTCAGTAACCTCAGACTGGACCTATCCATTGTACTCCCTTTTGGAAGTGTGGGTGGTGGGTATTATCCTTGATCATAGACCCTTAAATGGAGAGGAGGAGATGGGGTGGGATGGACAGAAAGAGTGGATGGAAGTCTCAAGCTCCTTCAATATTCACCCCCAGGCAACCATGTCTACATACTCATCCTTGGTGATGTCCTCCCTTGAATTCTTGTAGTCCTATTGTGACTGCCCACAGCAGTGCTTGTGTGGCCACTTGCCTTGACATATAGAAGCTCTATACAGTCAGCAAAAACAAGACTGGGAGCTGACTGTGGCTCAGATCATGAACTCCTTATTGCCAAATTCAGACTTAAATTGAAGAAAGTAGGGAAAACTGCTAGACCATTCAGGTATGACCTAAATCAAATCCCTTATGATTATACACTGGAAGTGAGAAATAGATTTAAGGGTCTAGATCTGATAGATAGAATGCCTGATGAACTATGGAATGAGGTTCGTGACATTGTAGAGGAGACAGGGATCAAGACCATCCCCATGGAAAAGAAATGCAAAAAAGCAAAATGGCTGTCTGGAGAGGCCTTACAAACAGCTGTGAAAAGAAGAGAGGAGGAAAGAGAAGGAGAAAAGGAAAGATATAAGCATCTGAATGCAGAGTTCCAAAGAATAGCAAGAAGAGATAAGAAAGCCTTCTTCAGCGATCAGTGCAGAGAAATAGAGGAAAACAACAGAATGGGAAAGACTAGAGATCTCTTCAAGAAAATTAGAGATACCAAGGGAACATTTCATGCAAAGATGGGCTCGATAAAGGACAGAAATGGTATGGACCTAACAGAAGCAGAAGATATTAAGAAGAGGTGGCAAGAATACACGGAAGACCTGTACAAAAAAGATCTTCACCACCCAGACAATCATGATGATGTGATCCCTAATGTAGAGCCAGACATCTTGGAATGTGAAGTCAAGTGGGCCTTA
>SJYQ01094526.1:23693-83812 GCA_006410935.1 Redunca redunca
TAGTTCCTCTTCACTTTCTGCCATAAGGGTGGTGTCATCTGCCTATCTGAGGTTATTGATTATTTCTCCTGGCAATCTCGATTCCAGCTTGTGCTTCTTCCAGCCCCGTGTTTCTCATGATGTACTCTGCATATAAGTTAATAAACAGGGTGACAATATACAGCCTTGACGTACTCCTTTTCCTATTTGGAACCAGTCTGTTGTTCCATGTCCAGTTCTAACTGTTGCTTCCTGCCCTGCATATAGGTTTCTCAAGAGGCAGGTTAGGTGGTCTGGTATTCCCATCTCTTTCAGAATTTTTCACAGTATCAGTAATATTGATTCTGCCTTCATCTAAAATTTTGATTTTTGTTCATCATGGATTTATCAATATTTGCATTAATTTTGTTTTTAAAAATATCACATTTAAATATTATTTGATTACTGAGTTTTTTAAATGCCTCTTTAAAGTTTTTGTCCAAGGCAAAGTGTCTTATGTATCTCATCCTAGTCTAAGCCCTGGATAGAAAAAGAAATTATTACTACCCTTGAGCGTGATTTGCAAAATCAACATGTTAGGCCTGCTTAACCACCAATTAGCAGTTCTGTTTCTTGGAATTTTACTTAAAAGTATGACTGAACAAGTACCCAGTGATATATCTATGGCGTGCTCATTGTAGCACATAATATAGAAGAAGAAAATTGAAAAATTGAACTGACCATCAGTTGGAGATTGATTAAAGTACGTTACATTTGTGCAGTGGAATATGATCAGTTCAGTTCAGTTCAGTTGCTCAGTCGTGTCCGACTCTTTGTGACCCCATGAACGGCAGCATGCCAGGCCTCCCTGTCCATCACCTACTCCCGGAGTCCACCCAAACCCATGTCCATTGAGTCAGTGATGCCATCCAACCATCTCATCCTCTGTCATCCACTTCTCCTCCTGCTCTCAATCTTTCCCAGCATCAGGGTCTTTTCAAATGAGTCAGCTTTTCACATGAGGTGGCCAAAGTATTGGAGTTTCAGCTTCAACATCAGTCCTTCCAATGAACACCCAGGACTGATCACCTTTAGGATGGACTGGTTGGATTGCCTTACAGTCCAAGGGACTCTCAAGAGTCTTCTCCAAATCCACAGTTCAAAAGCATCAATTCTTCAGTGCACAGCTTTCTTCACAGTCCAACTCTCACATCCATACATGACCACTGGAAAAACTATAGCCTTGACTAGACAGACCTTTGTGGACAAAATAATGTCTCTGCTTTTTAATATGCTATTTAGGTTGGTCATTCCAACCAGTCCATTCTAAAGGAGATCAGTCCTGGGTGTTTTTTGGAAGGAATGATGCTAAAGCTGAAACTCCAGTACTTGGGCCACCTCATGTGAAGAGTTGACTCATTGGGAAAGACTCTGATGCTGGGAGGGATTGGGGGCAGGAGGAGAAGGGGACGACCGAGGATGAGGTGGATGGATGGCATCACTGACTCGATGGACATGAGTCTGAGTGAACTCTGGGAGTTGGTGATAGACAGGGAGGCCTGGCGTGCTGCAATTCATGGGGTCGCAAAGAGTCGGACACGACTGAACGACTGAACTGAACTAAACTGAAGGCTGGTCGTAACTTTCCTTCCAAAGAGTAAGTGTCTTTTGATTTCATGGCTGCAGTCACCATCCGGAGAAGGCAATGGCACCCCACTCTAGTACTCTTGCCTGGAAAATCCCATGTATGGAGGAGCCTGGAAGGCTGCAGTCCATGGGGTCGCTGAGGGTCGGACACGACTGGGCGACTTCACTTTCACTTTTCACTTTCATGCATTGGAGGAGGAAATGGCAACCCACTCCAGTGTTCTTGCCTGGAGAATCCCAGGGATGGGGGAGCCTGTTGGGCTGCCATCTATGGGGTCACACAGAGTGGGAAATGACTGAAGCAACTTAGCAGCAGCAGCAGCAGTCACCATCTACAGTGATTTTGGAGCCCAGAAAAATAAAGTCTGCCACTATATCCACTGTTTCCCCATCTATTTGCCATGAAGTGATAGGACCAGATGCCATGATCTTCGTTTTCTGAATATTGAGTTTTAAGTCAACTTTTTCACTCTCCTCTTTCACTTTCATCAAGAGGCTCTTTAGTTCTTCTTTACTTTCTGCCTTAAGGGTGGTGTCATCTGCCTATCTGAGGTTATTGATAGTTCTCCCGGCAATCTTGATTCCAGCTTGTGCTTCTTCCAGCCCAGCGTTTCTCATGATGTGCTCTGCATATAAGTTAAATAAGCAGGGTGACAGTATACAGCCTGACATACTCCTTTTCCTGTTTGGAACCAGCCTGTTGTTCCATGTCCAGTTCTAACTGTTGCTTCCTGACCTGCATACAGGTTTCTCAAGAGGCAGGTTAGGTGGTCTGGTATTCCCATCTCTTTCAGAATTTTCCACAATTTATTGTGATCCACATAGTCAAAGGCTTTGGCATAGTCAGTAAAGCAGAAATAGATGTTTTTCTGGAACTCTCTTGCTTTTTCCATGATCCAGTGGATGTTGGCAATTTGATCCCTGATTCCTCTGCCTTTTCTAAAACCAGCTTGAACATCTGGAAAATTTGAACATCACAGTTCACGTATTGTTGAAGCCTGGCTTGGAGAATTTTAAGCATTATTTTACCAGTGCGTGAGATGAGTGCAATTGTGCGGTAGTTTGAGCATTCTTTGGCATTGCCTTTCTTTGGGATTGGAATGAAAACTGACTTTTTCCAGTCCTGTGGCCACTGCTACAGGACTTTTCCAAATTTGCTGACATATTGAATGCAGCACTTTCACAGCATCATCTTTCAGGATTTGAAACAGCTCCACTGGAATTCCATCACCTCCACTAGCTTTGTTCGTAGTGATGCTTCCTAAGGCCCACTTGACTTCACATTCCAGGATGTCTGGTTCTAGGTGAGTGATCACACCATCATGGTTATCTGGGTCGTGAAGACCTTTTTTGTCCAGTTCTTCTGTGTATTCTTGCCACCTCTTCTTAATATCTTCTGCTTCTGTTAGGTCCCTACCATTTCTGTCCATTTTTGAGCCCATCTTTGCATGAAATGTTCCCTTGGTATCTCTAATTTTTTTGAAGAAATCTCTAGTCTTTCCCATTCTGTTGTTTTCCTCTATTTCTTTGCATTGATCGCTGAAGAAGGCTTTCTTATCTCTCCTTGCTATTCTTTGGAACTCTGTATTCAAATGGGTATAGCTTTCCTTTTCNTTTCCTCTATTTCTTTGCATTGATCGCTGAAGAAGGCTTTCTTATCTCTCCTTGCTATTCTTTGGAACTCTGTATTCAAATGGGTATAGCTTTCCTTTTCTCCTTTGATTTTCACTTCTTTTCTTCTCACAGCTATTTTTGAGGCCTCCTCAGACAGCCATTTTGCTTTTTTGCATGTATTTTTCTTGGTGATGGTCTTGATTCCTGTCTCCTGTACCATGTCATGAACCTCCGTCCATAGTTCATCAGGCACTCTGTCTATCAGATCTAGCTTAAATCTATTTCTCACTTCCACTGTGTAGTCATAAGAGATTTATTTTAGGTGATACCTGAATGGTCTAGTGGTTTTCTCCATTTTCTTCAATTTCAGTCTGAATTTGGCAACAAGGAATTCATGATCTGAGCCACAGTCAGCTCCCAGTCTTGTTTTTGCTGACTGTATAGAGCTTCTCCATCTTTGGCTGCAAAGAATATAATCAATCTGATTTCGGTGTTGACCATCTGGTGATGTCCATGTGTAGAGTCTTCTCCTGTGTTGTTGGAAGAGGGTGTTTGCTATGATAAGTGCATTTTCTTGGCAAAACTCTATTAACCTTTGCCCTGCTTCATTCCATATTCCAAGGCCAAATTTGCCTGTTACTCCAGGTGTTCCTTGACTTCCTACTTTTGCATTCCAGTCCCCTATAATGAAAAGGACATCTTTTTTGGGTGTTAGTGCTAGAAGGTCTGGTAGGTTTTCATAGAACCGTTCAACTTCAGCTTCTTCAGCGTTACTGGTCGAGGCCTAGGCTTGGATCACTATGATATTGAATGGTTTGCCTTCGACACAAACAGAGATCATTCTGCCATTTTTGAGATTGCATCCAAGTACTGCATTTTGGAGTCTTTTGTTGACCATGATGGCTACTCCATTTCTTCTAAGGGATTCCTGCCCGCAGTAGTAGATATAATGGTCATCTGAGTTAAATTCATCCATTCCAATACATCTTAGTTTGCTGATTCCTAGAATGTCGATGTTTACTCTTATCATCTCCTGTTTGACCCCTTCCAATTTGCCTTGATTCATGGACCTAACATTCCAGGTTCCTATGCAATATTACTCTTTATAGCATCGAACCTTGCTTCTATCACCAGTCACATCCACAGCTGGGTGTTATTTTTGCTTTGGCTCTATCCCTTCATTCTTTCTGGAGTTATTTCTCCACTGATCTCCAGTAGCTAATTGGGCACCTACCAATCTGGGGAGGTCATCTTTCAGTGTCCTGTCTTTTTGCCTTTTCCTACTGTTCATGGGGTTCTCAAGGCAAGAATACTGAAGTGGTTTGCCATTCCCTTCTCCAGTGGACCACATTCTGTGAGACCTCTCCACCACGACCCATCCATCTTGGGTGTCCCCACACCCAAGATGGGTGGCATGGCTTAGTTTCATTGAGTTAGACAAGGCTGTGGTCCATGTGGTCAGACTGGCCTATTGTCTGTGATTGTGGTTTTGGTCTGTCTGCCCTCTGATGCCCTCTCTCAGTGCCTACCGTCTTACTTGGGATACTGTACAGGCACTAAAAAGGATGACATAGAGGTATGTATATTTAAAGGCATATATTGTATTAAAGAGTAAATTTAAAAGCATGAATGTCTAGAACTATATGTGTACAATAATCTCAATTAGGCAATACATACACACAACTCCAAAAACGTCTCAAAGGGTAAAGTAAAATTTTTCTGAAGTGACTTGATAAACTAGCCAAAGGAAATATTACCTTTTCCAAAATCTCACTCATTATGGCAGTTACTCTAAAACTCCTGACTGTCTCTCTTAAAACTCTCTGTTTTGCCAAATCACCCCTCCCTCCTAGTTCTCTCACATATTCTGTTTTCCAAGTGACAGTGGACAGTGCCTCATATGCCACCCCTCCCCCACCCCCACGCCTTTAATTCTGTAGCTCCACTTATCTCCCAGGAAGCCTAGAACCTCTAACACATTAGCCATCTTGCCTAGGAGGCAGGTGTACTTCCCTTTGGTTAAGGGAACTCCTAAGCTCATGAGTCTGTCCCCCTCTACAGAGGCCAGATTCTTGCTGTTTTAGCCTCCCTTGCAGCTAGAGCACAGGCATGTGACCTTGGCTCAATCAACTGCCCCAGCCCCAGATTGGGAATCTGAAAGCAGCAACTCAAAGCATCAGGTGCCATATGGAATCCAAGCTAGCAGTGGCAGCGGCAGGTCTATCCAGGGTCTGGACGAAGCTCTGGCAGGGATCCTTGTGCTGGGACTCAGTATCCAGCAGCCTGGGGTTAACAGGGCAGGCCACTTTACCCCCTCCAATACTGGTTTTCTGGCTTCCCAGAAACTCTGTGATTGACCTAAGGTACTATCATAAATCCCTTATTCTTCTTAAATTAGTTTATTTTCCATTGTTTGCAATGAAGAATCCTGCTTCACGTGCATTTACTTCAGGTGCTGCCACGTATGGAGAAGGCAATGGCACCCCACTCCAGTACTCTTGCCTGGAAAATCCCGTGGAAGGAGGCGCCTGGTAGGCTGCAGTCCATGGGGTCGCTAAGAGTCGGACATGACTGAGTGGTTTCACTTTTACTTTTCTCTTTCATGCATTGGAGAAGGAAATGGCAACCCACTCCAGTGTTCTTGCCTGGAGAATCCCAGGGACGGGGGAGCCTGGTGGGCTGCCGTCTGTGGGGTCTCACAGAGTAGGACACAACTGAAGCGACTTAGCAGCAGCAGCAGCAGCTGCCATGTATAGATTTTATGGAGAGATCCGATGTCAACATTCATTATTTTACTTAGGTCCATCAGAGAAAAACAAGCTGATAGGTCAAGTCAAGTTGTTACATTTTGGGGCAGCTTTAATTCATCTAAAGGTTCATAGTCTGATATAGTAGCTACCAGGCTCATGTGGCTGTTTAAATTTGAATCAATTAAAAGTAAATAAAATTAAAACTTAGTTTCTCGGTATCACTAACTACATGTTAAGTGTTTAGTTGCCAAATATGGCTAGTGGGTATTATATTGGGCAGTGAGATCTAGAACATTTCCATGATCACCAATAAGGTCTATTGGGCTACACAGTCTAGAGAGATCTTATGATCTCACCAGCCCTCCTCACTGAACCATCAGCGAGAATCAGAGCACTCTGGAATAGATTCAGTGCAACATCTGACCATATCACTGATATTTTATGTTAACAGGTAGGTAATCTTGATACCTAGACTTGGGTGTATTATATTTGCACCATTTAAATTGTTCTTGCTTGCTTGCTCCCTGCTTTCTGACCTCTCTTTCCTCCCTCTCCCTTTCTTTGCCTCACCTGTGTTGGTGAATTCATTCAAGTTACTTGGGCATATGCTCTAAGTCTTTGGTAATAGTATTTGGCCTGCCAACTCCACAGGGCTGCTGTGAGCATAATCATATCATGTGAAGGTGTTGGAAGGTTCATGTCGATGGTCTGTAATGAACCCTGAGATGAGATGATTTTATGATGCTAGCCAGTTGACTGAGAAATTACTCCATCTTTCTAGATTCCAGTTTCCTCACAGTCAGTTGAAGGAGAATGAGAGCCCTGCCAAATCTTGTCCATTATCAACATTCAAAACTTCTATTATTCTGAATGGAATCCCAAAGACTTTATTTATTATCTCTTCAAGGGAGCTGAGACGAGAGTTCTGATGCTGGTGGGAAATGGTCTGGGAGGTGAGATGAGAATAATCTACAATGAAGCTATTCAAGATTTGATGTGCGGTGGCCCACTTTACTGGTAGCAAAGCACAGGATATGAAAAGCAAATTGAGAAGCTACAATCTCTTTATCAAATTACCTGATGGTCATATTTTTCTTGCACTGTAGGTAATCTTTAAATGTTCAGAAGCAACCTGTAAATAAATGAAGTTTTAAATCTATACTTGGTCTTTGATTGGTCCAGCTTCATGCTTGGCAATTCATTCCTTGCTATGGGAACACAGTCTATCCAAAAGTGATTAAATTGTCATTCCAGATTACTGTGTTCTTTAAAAAAACTCAAACACATATTTCAATGCTGCCTCTTGAGGTTAGCCATGTGGTACATCTCAGTGAAGCAATGTTGAGCAAATGGCTTTCTAGTCAAGAAGTCAAACACACACAGTGTCAGCCTATCTCTGTTGAACCTACCGTTCTCACAGCTTCGGTCACCAAATGTTAGGCCAAAGCTTTTTGAGAAGCAAGGGCATTCTTGGTGAGAGAGTATTAAACCTTGCAGATTTAGTAGCTTAATTCATTTCTAGAACTTTCTGGTAGGAAAATGAATGTTCCGCAATTGCGTTACCATAGCAACAGTGTTAATTGTCATTGGCATGTGTGAGTGCTCAGTCATGTCCGACTCTTTGAGACCCCATGGATTGTAGCCCCACCAGGCTCCTCTGTCCATGGGATTCTCCAGACAAGAGTACAGGAGTGATTTGCCATTTCCTCCTTCAGAGGATCTTCCTGACCCAAGGATTGAACCCACATCTCCTGTAGTGGCAGGAGGATTCTTTACTGCTGAGCCACCTGGGAAGCTGACTTAACTGTTATTAACATTCCTTCAGCATTTTCTATGTGTTTAACACTTTACTGACATTTCCATTTTACAGATGTGGAAACAGAGGCAGAGAGTCTTAGCGACTTGCTTTGCCTTATAGCTCTGGTTAATCAAGGGCATAAAGTTGAGAGGATTTGAAACTTAGAGTTGGCACAGCCATCTTGCTACCACATGCAGATGAAAAATTATTGCAGCACACAGAAGGAAGAGGTAAAGGAAGCTGAGAAAAATCTTGTCCTGCTGACAGCAATTGAGCTCAAAAATTGATTGAGCCCAAGTCAGTTCTAGCCTGTACTTTGAAGTTTTGAGTGTTCAGTCAAAGCTTTTAGGGGTCGGTTTCTCTTTCACTTGCATCCTCAAGAAACCTATTTGATATAGATTTGGTTTTATAATTAAAATATTTGAAAATTTTATTACTACTATTATATTTTGAAGTACAATTGAGCTATAGCTCTGTGAGTTCCAGGTACACAACATAGAAACATTTGATACTTCTGTACATTACAAAATGATTATCACCAAAAGTCTAGTAGCCATCTATCACTATATAAAGTTATTGCAGTGTTATTGATTGTGTTCCCCATGCTGTACATTTCATCCCATGACTCATTTATTTTGTAAGCAGAAGTTTGTATCTCTTCATCTCCCTCACCTATTTCATTCATCCCCAGACGTATTTTTCCTCTGGCAAACACTGATTTATTCTCTTTATCTATGAGAATGTTTCTGTTTTGTTATGCTTGTTCATTTCTTTTCTTAAGTTCCACATATAAGTGAAATCATGACATTTGTCTTTGTCTGACTTATTTCACTTAGCATCATACCCTGTAGGTCCACCCATGTTGTTGCAAATGGCAAGATTTCATTCTTTAGTGGCTCAGATCGTAAAGAATCTGCCTATAATGCAGGAGATGCAGGTTCGTTCCCTGGGTCGGAAAGGATGCGCTGGAGAAGGGAATGGCAACATACTCCAGTATTCTTGCCTGGAAAATCTCATGGACAGAGGAGCCTGGTACACTACAGTCCATGGGGTCCCAGAGAGTCGGACACAACTGAGTGAGTAACACTATGGAGCCCAGGTGACTTGAAGCAGCTACCATCCTATTGGTGGTTGGGGCTGGGTCTGCATGCAGCTGGCTGCACGGCCAGTAGAGGGAGGGGGTGGTCCCAGATCTGGTGTTCATCAGCTGGTGGGTGGGTAAACCCCCAACACTAAAAGGCCAGAGGAAAAACTTCCAAATGGCACTTACCCACGCTAGTGACCTTGTGGTAGAATGAGCCCCGGAATATGGCTGCTGCCTCCATCTGTATCCCCCGGAGGAGTCCTAGTTGTCCTTCCAGAAGGCTCTCCAACATCTGCCCGTGGGTCTAACCCACGCTTCTTTAAAATTACTGCCTCTGCATGGGGTCTCACAGTATGTCGGTTTTGCATGAGTCCTTTAAGAGTGGACTCTCCTACTGCTTTCTGGGTGTGCTGTGAATAAACCCTGTGGTGGTGGTGGTTTAGCTATTAAATCATGTCTGACTCTTGTGATCCCCATAGTCTAGTAGTCTGCCAGGCTCCTGTGTTCATGGGATTTCCCAGTCAAGAATACTGGAGTGGGTTACCATTTCCTCTTCCAGGGGATCTTCCTGACCCAAGGATCGAACCTGTGTCTCCCACATTGGCAGGTGGATTTTTTTCACCACCAGGCCACTGGGGAAGCCCTGTGAATAAGCCCTTCTGGTTTTCAAAACCAGATGTTCTTGGCACTCATGATATGGGACCCCAGGTTGGGGAGTCCATATTTGGGGCTTGGACCCTTCATTCTTTGGAGAAAACCTCTGCAATTGTAATATCCTCCTACTTAGAGGTTGCCTACTCAGGAATGAGGGACTTCCTAGGCGGCTCTAGTGGTAAAGAACCTGCCTGCCGATGCAGGAGACACAGGTTCGATCCCTGAGTTGAGAAGATCCCCTGGAGGAGGAAATGGCAACCCACTCCAGTATCCTTGCCTGGAGAATCCCATGGACAAAGGAGGGCTGTCCTGACAAAGAGCTGAACACAACTGAAGTAACTGAGCACACACGTATGCAGCCAGGGATGAGGGTCTGGACCATACTGCATTTCCACCCCTCCTACCTGTCTTGTTGCAGTTCTTTCTTTATATTTTCAATTGTGGAAAATATTTTCTGCTAGTCTCCAGATTATTCTTGTGGATAGTTGTTTTGTAAATATTTATAATTTTACTGTGCCTGTGGGAGGAAGCGAAAGTGAAAGTGTTAGTTGCTCAGTCATGTCCAGCTCTTTGTGACCTCATGGATTGCAGTCCGCCAGACTCCTCTGTCCATAGGATTCAGCAGGCAAGAATGCTGGAGTGGGTTGCCATGTCCTTCTCCAGGGGATCTCCCCGACCCGGGGATCAAACCTGGGTCTCCTGCCTTGCAGGTGGATTCTTTACCGTCTGAGTCAACAGGAGAGCCCACCTGTGGGAGGAGATGAACTTGAAGTCTTTCTTTTCTGTCATCTTTACCACGTCTACACTCGTTTTAATGAATGTTACCAACACAAAGATACATAACCTTGTGCAAAATTTTTAATACAGGAATATGTAGGAAAATACTTTTTTCCCCTGGGTAAGGCCAGTGAAAACCACCTTACCCCCCAAGATGGCCTCCAAGAGCTGGCTGGATGTCAGACTCACCCCGCTTTCCCCTCCCCCCGTTCTGCAACCAAAGCCTTGAACTGTACTGGAGAAATAATTTAATGTGGCATTTCGCTGAAACATCCCGTAGATATTTTAGGTATTTGCACAAGGAATTGTTTGACCTTTACATAATATATGTGCTGAGAAAGGTCTCGGGATATTTTAACAACATGTTGACCTGAGATATCCCTGAAGGGGTTTGTTTTGGTCTCTGTTGGCAGCTACTCTTTTTCAAATCCTATTGGGATTTTTTTAGTCTCTATGAGGACACAAGGTTTTTCTATTGCACCATATTTCATGCTATTTGATTGTCCCTTCATCAAAGGTGACACGCAGCCAGGTAATAAACCTTCCAAAGAGTGGCTGCCTTAATGCTCTAGGTGTGTTCCTACTGACCCATGGCAGCCACCTGGACCTCCACCAAACACCTCCAACTTATGTGTCCTAAATGGGGTTCTGGCTACTTAGAATGGGAACACACTTACCCAACATTTCAAACTGCTGCTTAATTCTTTGAAAACATCAGAACTGGTCATTACAAACACAAACAGACCAGTACAGCCAAAGATATCTTGAAGACCGGATCTCTTCCACAGGCGGTTTCTGATTGAGGGGATAATTATGATCAAACCTACCATGTCAGCCCTTTAGCAGAGGAGACTGAATGTAATTCTGCTGTCAGTGCAGTATGACAGACCTCAGCTTAAGCTGGGGATTAATTAGAAGCACCTGCATTGTGGCTATTCTGCAAAAAACACAAGAAAGCAAATTCTCCCAGAATGCAAGGTAGTCCCTTGGCTAGAGTCTGGCATTCTTAGAGGACGTGCTATCCTTTTTGTGCAATTAGGCTACCAGGAAATGTATTTCTGCCTCCAGAGGACCATGTGTTTCCTAAAAGAGAGGAACTTGTATTGTGAAAGTTTGTGAGTGAGAATGCTATGATTTGGTCTTAAATCATATTAAGGTTTTTTTTCTTCCAAATTAATAGAAGAGCAAGGACTCTGTCTTGCTCACTGCTGAGTTCCTAGGGTTTAGCACAGTGATTGCATACAGCAGGCATTCAATAATTATCTCTTGGATGAATAAATGCACTATAGTGGGAAGCAAATGCCTTGAGGAAACAGAAACCAGACAGTCTCCAGAGGAGAGTTCTGGAAATGGGTATCAAAGATTGAGTAGGAGGTCTTGGTCAAAGAGGGAGGAGGGAATGGAGAAAAAGGGATTATAGTCAAAGAGAACAATAGCATGAGCAAAGGAATGGAGACATGAATTTCAGCTGTCTAATAATTTGTAGCAGGAATCCGTGAATAAAATCTTGCCTAAGGTAATAAATGACAAACCTTCACCATCAAAGTGCAAATAAGAATAATTCATAAATGTCCTGCTCATAAATGTCCCCAGTTCATAAATGTCCTGCTGTGGACATTGGCCAGAAGTTGGACTTTAGCCACAACGTAAGCATTATATTAGGCCAATTATCTTTGTGAGGTGATGAACCATTTCTAGAAGTTGGCAGGTTCCTCCCTGCCAGTTTTTAATAAGGCTGTTGCATAATGTTGACTTATTCTAGAATGTTGCCTGGGACTGCACTCAGGAGTAAATTCTTCTACCGTTGGTCTTTGGCTAACTGCTGTGTTTTTGCCAATAGGGTACTTCTGAGACTTTGAATTTGGCTTAAGAAATCTAAGACAATTTTAAAAATCACCGTTTCTTAAAAAACAGCTAATGCCTTTTCAGAGAGTTGGTATATGCATACAGAGAGTCCTTAAGGAATAATAATCACCCTTTACCCCTGGACGCTTCACAAAACAGAATAGGGAGCAGTGCATTTCATGTATGGCTGAGTCCCTTTGCTGTCCACCTGAAACTATGAACGTATTGTTAATTGGCTGTACTCCAGTACAAAATAGAAAGGTTAAAAAAGAGAGAATGGAGACATAGTCATTTCCAAAGGTCAGTCTGCTGGGTTCATTAGGTCATATACCCTACTTATGCAAAGACAGCAGTGTCCGCAGTCTTTCTAACCAACTGCGTATCTTGAGTAGTACTCATTTACCAGTGGAAAAAAAGGTGTAGATTTCCTTGTGCTAATTAGCAAACCATCTGGCGTAGATTTAGCTAGCTATTTGTGAAGTGCTTGCCTATGACTTCCAGCAGTGTAAATAAGGAAGTGTTAGTCGCTCAGTCATGCCCGACTCTTTGCGACCCCATGGACTGCAGCCCACCAGGCTCCTCTGTCCATGAGATTTTCCAGGCAAGGATACTGGAGTGGGTTGCCATTTCCTTCCCCAGGGGATCTTCCCAACCCAGGGATTGAACCCGGGTCTCTTGCACTGCAGGCAGATTCTTTACCGACTGAGCTATAAGGGAAGCCCCACGTCCAGTAAGGTCCTATCAAAAGCTAAACAATCATCCTGGAATATGAATTTCTTATTATACACCGCAGATGTTATTAAGCACACCAAGAGTGTATATTAAAGTTAACTCATATATGCATATACCTACTAAAACACACTGAACTATTCTTAAATAATTACAGAGAAAATTGTCTTAGTTCCTGATTTTTGCCTAATGGTCCTATATCTGCCCTCCTGCCAATGAATCATGGAATCAATAAGGCTGTATGAATGAACTGACATATATTGGCCATGTTTCCTTTCTTCTCTGTGTCAAATGATGGGAGTAGTACTCAAATATCTTGAAGTAGGTTAGTTTTCAGCAAATCTAAACTTAACCTGTTTGTCCCATCTTCTATCCTTTCTGAAAATAATGAACTTACTTGTGTCCCCAATACAATCACCTTTTTGTATTCAGTAGAAAGAACGGTGAACTGAATTGTACACAAAACTGAAGTTGTAAATTAGGGTATTTTCATCTTTGCGTTATCTGACTGCCTGATTATCCTTTATCTTGATGGACCTTAAGTGTGAGTTATGTTTTATGATCTAGGGTTTGATATTATTGTACTCCTATATGTATTCTGAGGACAGTGAAGTTGGAGTTGGCAGCTTTCTGGTTGGAAGTTGGCACTATCCTGATGTAGGATAATACTCATATATGTGACATGTGTGTCATCAGGGAGGAGGAAGAGAAGATCGGCTGCCAAGTGAGAGCACCTTGGCTTTAATGCTTCTTCCAGCGATAGGGCTGAATGGGGAGGGTAGATAGTGCCACAGATTACATTCTGGGTGGGTATACAGCCAAGCCAGTGATTTGGGAAGCCCCGCATCTTAGTGCCTTTAGCAGGAGCCACGTTGGCACAAAGGACAGTGAGACAGGAAAACCCCTATGAGACCAGTCTTCCTCAAAACAAGTTCGAGACACCTGCTTCATTGTAGGCTTGGAAAGTATGCAAGGACCGACGTATAAGACCAACACTGGTAAAAGATGTTACACATAAGAATAATGACCCTTCCATGTGTTCCCTGCTTTTGTGTTTTCCCCAAATTCTCAGGCACATTGCTTCAGAAGACTGGGAAGGTAGGGTGTGATGAAACTAGTACCAGCATTGGAGGCAAAAAGGAAGGAAGCTCAGCTGTATGACTGTGAGCAGCTCAGCCCCACCATATCCTCATCATGTCTTCATATAGTCAATACATGTAATAACATCTCCCTGACAAGTTTGTGTGATGATTAATGAAATACCCCTTGGGGAGAATTTTTATTTTATTTATAATTTATTGCTGTCATCTAAGGTAGCTAGATGATAGTAGTTGGAGGATTTTTTGTTTGCTTATCAGATGGATGGGTGGTGAGTATATAAGCTTAGAAGGGTCCGAACAGAGCTACATTGCTTGAATGCATTTATTCAATAAATGGGCACTTGGGAAATGGGAAAACAAGGCAGACAAAGAACCTGATAATCTGAAATTTACCTTCTAGTTGAGGGAGGCAGATAATAAGGAAGTAGTCCAAACGATGAATAATATGTGCCTCATGTTGAGTGCTCGGAGAAGACAATGCCACCCCACTCCAGCACTCTTGCCTGGAAAGTCCCACGGATGGAGGAGCCTGGTAGGCTGCAGTCCATGGGATCGTGAAGAGTCGGGCACAACTGAGCGACCTCACTTTCACTTTTCACTTTCCTGCATTGGAGAAGGAAATGGCAACCCACTCCAGTGTTCTTGCCTGGAGAATCCCAGGGACGGGGGAGCCTGGTGGGCTGCCGTCTATGGGGTCACACAGAGTCGGACACGACTGAAGCGACTTAGCAGCAGCAGCATGATAACTGCTACATAGCTTCCCTGGTGGCTCAGAGGATAAAGTGTCTGCCTACAATGCGGGAGACCCAGGTTCGATCCCTGGGTCAGAAAGATTCCCTGGAGAAGGAAATGGCAACCCATTCCAGTACTCTTGCCTGGAGAATCCCATGGTCTGAGAAGCCTGGTAGGCTACAGTCCATGGGGTCGCAAAGAGTCGGACATGACTGAGTGACTTCACTTCACTTCACTTCACTTCATGATGAGTGCTAGGGAGGAAAAATAAAGCCAGGGAAGGAATTTGAGAATGCCTGGAGTAGAAAGGATACTCAGAGACGGCTTCTCTCTGAGCCAGTGGAGAAAGACATACACAACCCAGGGTGGAAGGGAGTTCTAGGCAGAAGTCTCGGAAGTACAAGGACCCTGCAGCTGGAACGAGCCTGCAGTGTCTGATGGAATTTCCCAGGAGGTCAACTGACTGGGGTGAGTAGAGTAAGGGATGTATGGTAGGTGATAGGGCTGAGAGGTGGGCAGGGAAGATTATGTAGAGAGGCTTGGGCAAGGAGTTTGAATTTTATCCTAAGTGGGTTGGGAAGCCACTGAAGGGTTTTTAAAAGAATATGCTGGTTGAAGCTGTGTTTAACAAAGGCGAGAGGCATTTAGAAGCTTGGAAGAGAGGATGAGGGAGCTTAAAGACAAGAGACAGGATGCTTCTCGGGAAAGAGTTGTGGAGAAACACATCGTCTACTCTGTCTTCCCATTGGCTTCACTAGAGGGGGAGCCTGGGTGGGAGGGAAACAGACAAGGAATGTTTGTTTGGTTGTTCAGAGTGTGGTGTGTGATGGAAGCTCACACCTCTCCCTTGCTAGAGAACCTTCAGAAAGTTCTGCACTGGTCAACAATACTTTAGGGGAATGCATCCCAAACGGTGAATGTGAAGAAGTACTCTGTTCGATTTAATGGCTAAGCAGGGTGAGAATAGAAGCTGTGATACATGGATAAATACCCTAGTGGGGCCCAGAACATAAACCCGTTAAGTGTGCCTTTTTTCCCACCCCTCATATCTCATCCTGGCTTTGCTTTCAACTAACATCTAAGGCCAATTCCTCATTTGTTGAATGACACTGAACCAGGCTGAATCCCTTCCAAGGCTGACCGTTTATAAGCCAGTGGCTTTTCATCTCCCAGAGAAGGCAACCTACTCTATGTAAATCTGCCCTCAGTTTTAATCATGGCCTTTAGCATAATCATTTGGGGATCAATCTGGAAATCATCAGGGAATTTTTTTCTTTCTACTGCTACCACATATAGCAATTGTGCAGCCCAGTGCAGGAAAGATTTTTGCTTTTGATGTTGCAGGAAATGGAAAGTTGTTGCCGTCAGCCACTTAGAATTATAATTGCTTTTGCGCCACAAAAGAAGGCTTGTAAGAGACTAGAAGATGGTCTGGGCAGCTGAAATTCAGTGGTTAATACATCATTGCATAGAAGAGATGCAGCCATGTTTGAATAGTTTGATTAAAGAACAACTCAAACAGATTCTAGATGATTTAACCTTGACTTATTGTAAGCACAAGGGAGAGACCATAATTATAACTGACTTCTCTTTTTCTTGGCAGAGTCTAGAGTTCACTTCGTTTTCATTTCACTTATTGTATTTCCTCTACCCAATGATCTCTTTTTTATTTTTTATATTTTAATTGACTTTTTAAAATTGAAGTATAGTTGATTTACAATGTTGTGTTAATTTCTGCTGTACAGCAAAGTGACTAAGTTATACCTTTTTCATATTCTTTTCCATTACGGTTTATCCCAGGATGTTGAGTATAGTTCCATGTGTTACACAGTAGGGCCTTGTTGGTTGTCCATTCAATAAGTAATAGTTCTCATTCACTAACCCCAGATTCCCAGCCCTTCCATACCCACCTCAGTTCCTCCTTGGCAACCACAAGTCTGTTCTTTGTGTCTATGAGTCTTTCTGTTTTGTAGAGCAGTTCAGTTTGTGCCATATGTTAGATTCCACATACGGTATTTGTCTCTTTCTGAGTTACTTCACTTAAATCTCTAGTTGCATCCACGTTGCTGCAAGTGGCATTATTTCGTTCTTTGTTATGGCTGAGTAGCATTCCATTGTATATATTTACCACATCCTCCTTATCCATTCATCTGTTGATAGGCTCAATTACTTGCTTTTTAGATAGTGCTCAGTGTTTTAAGAACCTTACAGTCATTTTTCCTTTTAGCCTTGAATCAATCTAGATGACCACAAACAATGCATCATAACCAGCATCTTGCAGCTGGTACCAAGAGGATAAATTATATATTGAATGCTTAACCTTATTTAATAAAGCTAATGTATAGCTGTTAGGCATATATGTCTATTTAAATTTAAGTTGATAACAATGAAATAATATTAAGAATCAGTTCTTCAATCACACTAGACACATTTCAAGTGCTTAGTAGCCACACATGACTAGTGTCTGCGATACTGAAAGCATCAGTTCAGTCGCTCAGTTGTGTCTGACTCTTTGCGACCCCATGAATTGCAGCATGCCAGGCCTCCCTGTCCATCACCAACTCCTGGAGTTCACTCAGACTCATGTCCATCGAGTTAGTGATGCCATCCAGCCATCTCATCCTCTGTCGTCCCCTTCTCCTCCTGCCCCCAATCTCTCCCAGCATCAGAGTCTTTTCCAATGAGTCAACTCTTCGCATGAGGTGGCCAAAGTACTGGAGTTTCAGCTTTAGCATCATTCCTTCCAAAGAAATCCCAGGATTGATCTCCTTCGGAATGGACTGGTTGGATCTCCTTGCAGTCCAAAGGACTCTCAAGAGTCTTCTCCAACACCACACTTCAAAAGCATCAATTCTTCGGCTCTCAGCTTTCTTCACAGTCCAACTCTCACATCCATACATGACCACAGGAAAAACCATAGCCTTGACTAGACGGACCTTTGTTGGCAAAGTAATGTCTCTGCTTTTGAATATGCTATCTAGGTTGCTCATAACTTTTCTTCCAAGGAGTAAGCGTCTTTTAATTTGATGGCTGCAGTCACCATCTGCAGTGATTTTGGAGCCCAAAAAAATAAAGTCTGACACTGTTTCCCCATCTATTTGCCATGAAGTGATGTGACCAGATGCCATGATCTTCATTTTCTGAATGTTGAGCTTTAAGCCAACTTTTTCACTCTCCTCTTTCACTTTCATCACGAGGCTTTTCAGTTCCTCTTCACTTTCTGCCATAAGGGTGGTGTCATCTGCATATCTGAGGTTATCGATATACTCAAAACATAGATATAGACTATTTCCCTCATTTCAGGTGATTATTAAACAGCCTGCTTTAGGAGTTTTAAATCTTGGAATCAAAGAAGAGCTCCTTAGAATGTATAAAGAGGCAAGAAGTTCTTGTCAAATGGTTTCCATGACATTTTAACTTTACACCCTTTAGCCACTGATATCTTCAGCAATGGATCTGTATATTGGAAACAACTAATTATCCCAAAAGAAGCAAAGTGAAGCCAACTTTTCTACAGTTTCCAAAATGTTTGTATTCCCAAGATCTTAGGATATTTTGTAAAATGGTCAAAAGCAATGCAGCAGGTGGAAAGAGGGCCCATCTACTGAGTAATCGCAAGGCCCTACAGCAGTGAACTCAGCCATTCCCATCCCTGGAGAAATAAATCGAAGCCTCTTCACTTCCATCTTGACAAACACATTTACATTCCTCAGTTAATGTGGGGAACAAAACACCTTCACAAGGATGCCATTCTCTTGGGGGCCAAGCTGTTTGTCAGAGAGCATATAGTAATACTAGCACCTCTCTTCTCAAATACTTCTTTGGTCAAGAGACTGATGAGAACTTAACCTTATTGTCTAAGCATAGTTGGAGGGTTCTCCAGCTCTCTGTGCTATTCTTGCCACTCAGACAGAAGTTGTCCTCAGGGCCTGGCTATTGCCCTGGACACTAAATCCACAGGCCTTTTCCTGAAGCTCCTTTGTGGCTGATGCTGATCGTGTTCTCCAGCAACTCAGCCTCAGGTAGAGCTTGGATCCACTGTCCTTTATGGCCTCCTAGTGATGCGGGGAAGGACTCATTGTGCTCATGCACCTTTGCATGCTCTCTGAGAACTGTTGGAAGCTGTGGTTCTAAGACTTCCTGCATCTGGGGAGCCTCAATTAAAGGCAACTTCCGAGAGCAAAATCCCTGCTTGAATTATGTACTACAGGGAGCCAAGGCCTTAGTCCAGTGAGTCCCCTTTTTAAAGCTGTGGAATTAAGCATAGAAAGGCCCGATGAATGCCTGTAGTCAAGCAGCAAGCTAATCATGGAGTCAAGAAATCACTTTTTTTAAAAAACTGAAATTCCTGTTACATGATTAAGAACTTTGTTCTCTTTACTCTGCTGTACTCTCCAAAGATGCTGTGTGAGCCTAGTGGAAAGGGACAGATGGTATAGATGCTAATTATCACTTAATAGATTTTTCTTGGAATGTTGGTGAGTTTTGTTCAAAGCATCAATGTCAAGTTGGACCTTATGCATCTCATCATCATGCTGATGATGGGAAGAAGAGAAGCAGGACAAAGATAAATTTTTTTTCCCAGCCTTTTAGTCCGTGACTTGGGTTTGCCTTCTGTTCATGTGCAACAGGCTTTGGAAGACAGGCCATCTCTCTGGCTCTCAGATGTTAAGGAATGGGGCCAAATGTAAAGAAAAAAGCCAAGTGGGC
Source organism: Redunca redunca (assembly GCA_006410935.1). Taxonomy (NCBI): domain Eukaryota; kingdom Metazoa; phylum Chordata; class Mammalia; order Artiodactyla; family Bovidae; genus Redunca; species Redunca redunca. The sequence goes on from SJYQ01094526.1 coordinate 43,092, forward strand.
GTTTCTCCCACGGTGGTTATCTTTAGTCTATGCTGAGGTCATTTCCTAGTGCGAGAAAGTTGTCTGCTCATGGGCTATGGGCCAAATTCACATTGATTTCTGGAGTCTGGAAAAATCACTAACCATCCCAACATATGGGATCAGACTTCTTCAAGGCATAAGCAGGGTTAAAATGCCCTGTGTCTTGTCTTGCCCTTAGTTATCTATATGGAAAACAGGTCTCACAGGTCTAGTGCTAAGCAAAAAAAAAAAAAGAATGGTCCCAAACCCACATATACTTGTGAGTGTATGGATAACCACACACTGTGGAAGCAATCTCTTATTCTATTGTGACTATGAACATGAGAGCAATTGATCATTTAAATTTAAGTTTGAGTTTATATATAACAAGACGTGTTCAAAAAGTGGTCTAGGTGTCATAACTCTCTTAAGTGACAATTGCTGTGGCCAAACAATTGTCCAAGCAAGGTGGGTGATCCTTTCTTCAGTTTTAGTGGAAGGCAGTGACACATGCTAACCTTTAATGCTTAACTGAACAGATTTAATGGCCCCTTTATGAAGGTCACAAAGAGTCAGACACGACTAAGCAACTTCACTTTCACTTTATGAAGGCTAGAGAAAGCGTCTTTTCCCTTGACCACGGCTAAAATATTGGTATGAATGTGCAACCCAAGTACAATTGACAGAAAAGAGTTAAATAGCTTTAAGGAACTGAATAGTTATAAGCATGAATGGTTTCCCAGTTAAGCCATATCTTTTGCACATTAAGCTTAGTCATTCTGATCTTTGACATCATTGTGGGAGAACCAGAAAGCATTTGAAAATTGATTAGGATAAGACAACATACCAAAAGATTCTTTAATCTCTAGGGAGATATCACTTGGGAAGGATTTTGTCTGGAAGCATTCCTTCTCATCCTAAATCCTAAGAGAAACAAAAAAACTGTTAGCAGATCACTGTTCTGGATCAAAAGACATCAGAGGGACCCTGGAAATCACATGATCAGAGTAGCTTACAGAGATGTGGTGGAAAAGACTTAAGGACCAGTGGTCAGTCTAATCAACACACAGACCAACATCCCCAGTAGCTTAAATGGTCAGTCAAAGCTGGAAGGAAGTGACCAGTGGATCCATGTGTCCTGTGACAGCAGATTTGGAATGTGTCCTTTAAAACCTAGGGAAGTGCCTAATAAACTCAGTGGCTCCCTGACCATGTGGCCAAGGGTGGCATCTGGCATGATAATGTGGGGAAGTGTCACTTACTCTGCCAAATGTGTATCTGAAAAGAGGCAGAAGCAAATGAAATGTTAGAGGCAACAGCAGCAGCCACGGTATACTGAATTGAAGCATGCCAGAGGCCTCACCGCAGACAAAAAGAAGTAAGCCAGGCACACAAGCATGAAAAGTCAAAGGAAAACAAGACCAAGAATAAAACTGGAATGCTGCTAATTTTAGCTAGATGCATTCACTGCTCTCATAGTAAGAGCAACTGACAATCCTACAAGAAAATAACTAGTTAACACGCACTGTAACTAGTGAATTTTGACCCTACATTGTTTAGCAAATCTATAAACAGTTCACTCATTGGGTTCCAAAGCTTGTGCTTTCAAAGAACCAAATTAAAGAAATCTGTTCAAAACTATTACTACTTTTAAAATGGACAATCTCTTTCTAGTTTTAAGGTTTTGTTCTTATTATGGTTTTTCAAAATCATTACATTTAGGTATTGGATCTAAAAAGTCTGAGACCAGATAGAGGACCACCAACTTGCCTAACATGGTCTTGGTGTCTAAGCATGGAAAACCTCAGTTGTGTCTTCCAGGTGGCAAGAGGCACAGACAATCATTATACAGTTGGCTGCGAAACTGAGAATGTTCCTGACACCAGTATTACCAAAAATTAGAACTCATTTCCTGAACACCAGCTATGTGCCGTGTACTGCATTTAACACACTTTTTTTTTTTAATGTGACCTTGTGTTTCTCTCATAGCATACCTGGAAGGGTAAATTACTATTCCCAATCTAAAGAAGAGGATATTGTATATTAATACATCTGTGTAGAATCTAGAAAAATGGTCTAGAAAAATATGATCTTACTTGCAAAGCAGAAATAGAGACACAGAGATAGAGAACAAACATAAGGAAACCAAGGGGGAGAGGGGGAATGAGTTGAATTGGGAGATTAGGATTGACACCATACATCACTGATGCTATGTATAAAATAGGTAACTGACAAGAGCCTTCTATATAGCACAGAGAACTCTACTTAATGCTCTGTGGTCACCTGGATGGGAAAGAAGTCCAAAAGGGAGAAGATATATGCATATGTATAGCTGATTTACTTTGCTGTAAAGTAGAAACTAACGCAACATGGTAAAGTTGTAAATTTTAAACTACCCTTCAATAAAAATTAATGTAAAAAAATAAGGATACTGTGTGTAAGGTGCCAAGTGGAATCTTCCTGCCCATTTTCTCACAGCTGCCCCTAGAGCCTGCTGCTGAGAATGTCTAGTTTAGAGAAACAACAGCTGCCTCTAAGGGCTTTCTGATGGGTACATCACTTTCGAAGAATGAAATAAAAGGCATCCTAGGCATGGCCAAAATAAAAATTATTTAATTTTTTTAAAAAGGCATATTAGGAAAACATAAATAGAATAAGAATAGAAGAAAGAAGTTAGGGGGAAAAATGTCTTTTCTCATAGAATAATGATTATTTCTAGAGAAAATTAAGAAATCTTCAAAAAGTTGCTCAAACTATGAATTTAGCAAGGTCAAAGGTCCGTCTAGTCAAGGCTATGGTTTTTCCAGTGGTCATATATGGATGTGAGAGTTGGACTATAAAGAAAGCTGAGTGCCGAAGAATTGATGCTTTTGAACTGTGGTGTTGGAGAAGACTCTTGAGAGTCCCTTGGACTGCAAGGAGATCCAACCAGTCCATCCTAAAGGAGATCAGTCCTGGGTGTTCATTGGAAGGACTAATGTTGAAGCTGAAACTCCAATACTTTGGCCACCTGATGCGAAGAGCTGACACATTTGAAAAGACCCTGATGCTGGGAAAGATTGAGGGCAGGAGGAGAAGGGGACGACAGAGATTGAGATGGTTGGATGGCATCACTGACTCGATGGACATGGGTTTGGGTGGACTCTGGGAGATGGTGATGGACAGGGAGGCCTGGCGTGCTGCGGTTCCTGGGACCACAAAGAGTCGGACATGACTGAGCGACTGAACTGCAACATGAAAGATTGTTATACAAACAACCACTATATTTCTGTGTGCTGGCATTGAACAGTTGGAAATGAGATTTCAAAACGTTGCTGTTATACAAATAGGATTCCTGGGAATCAGTAAAACCTGGAGGATTTATCCCTGAGGGATCTGCAGTCCAGTAGGCAAGAGGGGTCCACCCAGAGCAGGTGCTAAGAAAAGAAAAGCGTTGTTCATTTTACCTCCGAAGAGTTGAGACTTCTCAAACAAACCTTTACACAGGCCCACAGTGATGAGTTTTCCCGAAACCTCACAGCTCATAAACTCATAAGCTGGGATGTGAAATTCTGGCCTCCGACTCAAAACTATTCTTTTCTTTCCCCCACAACATCTCTGTTCTCTGCATGTGTACTGTGAATGGACAGAGATCTGATAGACACGCTATTCAAATACTTGAAGGTTCAAAGATTCTTCCTGATCTGTCAGCAGTTCCATTTGGTTTTAGGTTGGCTTTCAAAGTCCAATATTATGATAACACTATCTCATATTCACATAATAGTTTTACTAAGCTTTACCATGTATTACCTCATTGGATCCTCACAATGGCTTGTTGCTAAGGAAAGGCTCAAATGATCTTGTTTTGTAGATTGGCTCAAATGATTTTTTTTTAATTGAAGTACAGTTGACTGTTGTTGTTCACTCACTCAGTTGTGTCTGACTCTTTGTCTCCCATGGACTGCAGCACACCAGGTTTCTCTGTCCTTCACCATCTCCCAGAGCTTGCTCAGACGTATGTCCATTGAATCAGTGATGCCATCCAACCGTCTCATCCTCTGTCGTCCCCTTCTCCTCCTGCCTTCAGTCTTTCCCAGCATCAGGGTCTTTTCCAATGAGTCAGCTCTTCACATCAGAACAGTTGACTTACAACATTATATTAGTTTTAGGTGTACAGCGTAGTAATAGATATTTTTATTGACTATACTCCATATAGTTATCATAAAATATTGACTGTATTCCCTGTGCTGTATATTATATTCTCGTAACTTATTTATTTTATACCTAATAGTTTTGCCTTGACCAATGTCATGCTGCTTATACATAGCAGGATTAGAAATGGAACAAAAACTTGCTTCAAAAACATCAGTTCACAAAGAACACCAGGGTTGGCCAACAGACTGATTTTATTCATTCAAGCAGTCGAGTTGTTGACATAGACAACATCTGAGCCCTGGAGTGTATTTAAGGAAAGGCAGGCTGTTACATCCATTTACCTGCATCAGCGTTCTGATGAGGATGGAGACAGGAAGGTAGACCTCATGTTTGAGAGAATGCCATCTGTTGTAGAAAGAAGTGTGAACTCATCTGTAATAAACCTATCGTTTTTTAAGTTGTAGATATTACGACTGAAAGCTTTACTCCTAAGAAGTTGAACTCCTCGGTTATAAGTATAGAGATCAGGAACTGAAAACATTTCAGAGTTGGAAAGTGATTATAGAGTCCTTCTGGCTGAACCTCCTCTTTCCTAGTGAAGGGAGCAGAAGCTCTAAGATTGTAGCTGATTCCTAATGGTCACACCACCAATTGGTGACAGAATTGGTCTTAAGAGTCCACAGCCAGACGCCAGTCTACTTCTGTGGTCTTATACCCCATGCTTGGGAATATTTCCCTGTTTTTAGTTTGTACTAAAAATGTTTTTACTGTAGTATAGTTGATTTATACAGAGAAGGCAATGGCAACTCACTCCCGTACTCTTGCCTGGAAAACCCCATGGACGAAGGAGCTTCTGGTGTACAACAGAATGATTCAGCTATAAATATATATTCTTTTTTTTAATGTTATTTTCCATTATGGTTTATTACAGGGTATTGAATATATTTTCAATATTTTCAATTGAATATATTTTCCCTGTACTATACAATAGGACCTTGTTGTTTATCCATCCTATATACAATAGTTTCTAGTTTGTATTTTAATACTATCTTTCAGGTCTCTGGTTTCTAAATAGTTATGATTTTGGAGTACAAATGACAGCAGCTTAGAAACTCCATACCAGACCCACTGCGGGGCCAAGAGAGGGTATTGCAGAATGTAGGTCGCTCCCAGGGCCGTGTCATCCCCTGGAGCTTCCCACTGTGAGCACAGAGGACATCTCATAGGTCATTTTTCTCTGTGACTTCTCATCTTAAAGGACTTGTCAAAGCTGGCCACATAGGTCCTTAAAAATATTGCAGAGTTCTTTGAAGTAGGTTGTTTATTTTTCCTGAAACATCTGCTATTCATCTTATTTGTGTTTTGAAATGTAAGTTTTTTAGCCAGCAATTTGAAAGAGAAATCTAATCAAAATTAAGTATATCAATCCAATGTGATTTTTCCATCAGATCTACCTAACCTCCTGGAGAAGGAAATGGCACCCCACTCCAGTACTCTTGCCTGGAAAACCCCATGGACGGAGGAGCCTGGTGGGCTACAGTCCATGGGGATGCAAAGAGTTGGACACGACTGAGCAACTTCACTACACTACCACACTACCGTAACCTCCTATTCATTCATTCATTCATTCATTCGTCAGCTACTTAAGAGATGTTTACTACATGTTAGAAACTATAGTAGCTACTTGGGAAATAGAAGTGAACAAAACAAAGTCCTTGCTATCGAGAGGCTTTCATTCCAGGTGAAAGAGACAATAAACAAAGATGTAATTCATTTTTTGCTGATTAATTTATGTCAGATGTTGATCAGTGCTATGGCAAAGAAGCATGGAAAGGGAGGGTAGGGAGTGTGGGTGGTGATGGTGATTGCAATGTTTTTTATATCGGATGCATACGTAAGGCTCTTCTGCTAAGGTGGCATTTGTGCAGAGACCTGATGGAAGTGGAGAAACAAGCCAAGTCACTGTCTGACAGAGGTAACAGTAAGGCATGGTCCCTGAGTTAGGAGATTGCTTGGTATGTTCAGTTCACTGCAGGCACTCAGTCATGTCTGACTCTTTGCGACCCCATGGACTGCAGCATGCCAGGCCTCCCTGTCCATCACCAACTCCCGGAGCTGACTCAAACTCATGTCCATCAGGTTGGTGGTGCCATCCAACCGTCTCATCCTCTGTCGCCCCCTTCTCTTCCTGCCTTTGATCTTTCCCAGCACTGTATGTTCAGGACATGGCAAGAAGTCCTGCATGGCTGGAGAGGAGGGAGTGAGGTGAAGAGTCAGAGGAGCTGAGATCAGGGAGGTAGCAAGACCAGGTCATGTAGGGCCTAGAATGTTATTCAGCTTTAAAAAAAGAACGCATTTGAGTTAGTGGATGAGGTGGATGAACTTATGAGGTGGATGAATCTAGAGCCTATTATGCAGAGCTAAGTAAGTCAGAAAGAGAAAGATGAATATTGTATATTAATGCACGTGTATGGAATCTAGAAAGAAGGTACTGATGATCCTGTCTGCAGGGCAGCAGTGGAGATGTAGACACAGAGCACAGACTTGTGAACACAGTGGGGGGGAGAGAGGGTGGGACAAATTGAGAGAGCAACATGGAAACGTATACATTACCGTATGTAGAATAGACAGCCAGTGGGAATTTGCTGGGTGACACAGGGAGCTCAACCTGGTGCTCTGTGACAACCTAGAGGGGTGGGACGGGGTGGGAGATGGGAGGGAGGCTCAAGAGGGAGGAGACATGTGTCTGCCTGGCTGCTTCATGTTGATGTATGGCAGAAATTGGCACAGTATGTAAAGCAATTATCTTCCAATTTTAAAAAAAGGTTAAAAACGATGGGACTTCCCCTTTTTTAAAGTTACATTTTAAAACTTGAGATATAATTTACGTATAATAATAAAATGTGACATCTCAATTATTTGTTTTGAAGGGCTTTGGTAATTATATATGTTCTGTAACCACCACAAAGCCAAATGTAGAACGTTTCATCATCTCAGAAAGTTCTCATGACATGTTCTAGTCAATTCTTCCTTCAGCCCAGAGGTAAACAGGGTTCTGATTTTTATTGTTTTATATTATGTTTTGTATTATTGTTTTGAATTATGTATATGTATGCTTTTGAGTCTGATTTCTTTTACTCAGTGTATTGTTCTGGAGACATCCATGTAGTTGCCTTCATGAGTAGTTCACTGCTTCCCAGGTGGTGCTAGTGGTAAGAACCCCCCTGCCAATGCGGGAGATGTAGAAGACCCAGGTTTGAGCCCTCGTTTGGGATTGCTTTTGACACCTATCATAGAGTCTTTCTCTTACAGAAATCCTTGGTTTATTTCAGCCAGAAAGCTGAGTACCCCCCTCCTACTTCTGTGGGGCTGCTTCTTTTTTCAGTGGCCACAAGGCTGTTTCCCCATTCACCCTTCCTTCTTTCTCTATCCATCCAACCTCAACAATTTCCCCAAACCCAACAGGATGGAAAAAAGGGAGGGACATTTTTTCCCTCTCTTGACTTAGAGACAGCAACCATACATGGTATGGACTTAGCCTTGTCCACAACCCCCCTTCGCTTGTATGATGATCTCATGGCTACAGCTGGACCGCAGGTGGGTGTGCAGTGTCTACCCAAACTCCAGACTCTAACACAGCTCTGCTTTCCTGGGGGAGCATCTCCCCTCCTGCCTCCATTCTCTGTTTCTTTGAGATTCTGACTCAATGTACATGAAAAACTCCAACTCTAGCTTATAGAGTATTTCTGGGATAAATTTTCTTGAGCTCTTGTAAGTCTGAATTTTTGGAACTATACTTCCTAAGATGCAATTAAACATGCTTCAATGGCAATCCACCCCAGTATTCTTGCCTGGAAGATCTCATGAACGAAGGAGCCTGGTAGGCTACAATCCACAGCGTTGCAAAGAGTCAGATTCAACTGAAGTGACTTAGCATGCATGCATTGCTGAGTGATATACCATTGAATAAATATATCACAGTTAACTTATCCATAGTTTTGATGAGCATTTAGTAAATAATTTTGAATAAAATTGCCATGAATATTTTTTTTTCCGGTACCTTTTGACCACCTTCACTCATTTCCCCATCCCCCACCCCCTGCCTTTAGCAACCAGCAATCCATTCTCTGTTTCTGTGAATTCGGCCATGAATATATTTGATCTGGTATTTTTGTGGTTATGTTTTCATTTTTCTTGGGCCCATACATAGGAGTGGAACTGCTGGGTCATAGGCTGATAATGGGGATTCTCCAGGCAAAAATACTGGAGTGGGTCACCATGCCCTCCTCCAGGGGATCTTCCAAACCCAGGGATCGGACCCAGGTCTCCTGCATGGCAGGCAGATTCTTTACTGTCTGAGCCACCAGGGAAGCCCATGATAATATGTTTAGTGAAGTCACTTAGTCGTGTCCGACTCTTTGTGACCCCATGGACTGTAGACTACCAGGCTTCTCCATCCATGGGATTTTCCAGGCAAGAGTACTGGAGTGAGTTGCCATTTCCTTTTCCAGGGGATCTTCCCGACCCAGGGATCAAACCTGGGTCTCCCGCATTGTAGGCAGACGCTTTACCCTCTGAGCCACCAGGGAAGACATTATAACAATGAATGTGTAAATAAAATGAGTGATGCAGTGGAAAATGTAGTTTAGACATGTAAAACTTGAATGTTTACATCAATTTAAATAAAACAGCCAAAGCATTTTCCCAAGTGATGGTGCCACTTTGCACTCCCACCAGCAGTGTTTAAGAACTTCAATTGTGCCACATACTTACATTTGGTATTGTCAGGTGGGTTTGTTTGTTTCTGTTCTAATTGTTCTACACAGTTTGAAATATACTTCACTGTGGTTTTAATTTGCATTTATCTCCTGACTACTGATATTGAGCACATTTTCATGAGCTTTTGTGCATCTGCATATCCCTTTTGGGCTTCCCAGATGGTGCTAGTGGTAAATAACCCGCCTGCCAATCCAGGAGATGTAAGAGACACGGGTTCGATCCCTGGCTTGAGAAGAGCTCCTGGGGGTGAGGATGGCAACCCATTCCAGTTTTCTTGCCTGGAGAATACCATGGACAGAGAAGCCTGGTGGGCTACAGTCCGTGGGGTTGCAAAGAGTCAGAAATGACTGAAGCTACTTAGCACACACGCATATCCTTTTTAGATGAAGTGTCTGTTCGTATCTCTTGCTCAGTCTTTTAAAATCAGGTTGTTTGTGTTTCATTGTTATTTGAAGCAGTTTTAAAGGTAGATTTTGGTAAGAGCCCTTTAACACATCTTCTCTCACTCTCACCTATCTATGTATGTATCTGTCTCTATTTTTTAAATTAAAGCCTGCAGGTTGCATATTTACTTCCTGAATGGCATCTTTGGCTAGGTGGGATTTGTAATAGGCACGAAATTTTTTTATTTTTCTTTTATGATTAGTACTTTTTGTGTCCTGTGTAAGAAATTTTGGCCTACTCCAAAGTCATGGAAGTGTTTAGAAAGATTATGGTTTTAGCTTTGGGATTTAGTTCTGAGATCCACCTTGAATTAATTTTTTGTGAATACAGTAAGGGGGGATAAGCTGCAGATAGTTTCAGCACTGTTGGTTAAACATGGATTTTCCCACTGAATAGTCTCGGCAGAAGAAGTTTGTTTTCACCCTAAATGAGAAGAAAGCTGCTAGAGGGTTTGAAGTGCTCCCTGAAGGCAATTAATACTTTTCACCTTGTATACTAGTTGCTTATGTGCATGCCTTAAAACACATGCACACAAACTTTGAAAACTGGGACTGTATCTTGCTTGGGTTTTTACCCTCAGCCTCACACCTAGCCCAGTGCTTGGCATGTCATAGTAATCGGTGAATGAATGGATGGAGTCCAACAAATGACAAATTAGCCTCCCCGTCCCCAATCCCGGCCCCTGCACTGTGTAGCACATGGGTATACTCATTTGTCTGTGTTCCATATGGCTCCCACCCAGACTATGATCATTTCCCCTAGCTTTGTTAGTCCCAGATTTATAGAGCATTTCTAATGTGTGTGCAGGATTATATGTATTTCTTCGACCCATGCCACATAAACATATACTGGCCCCTTGCATGGTTAACTTAGCGTCTATTTCTGTTCCCATCTCTACTTGTCTTATTTGGGTAAAGAAGATTAAAAAGCATATGTGGAACGGAGACCTGGCATCTGGACTGCAGCCTGGTTGCAGCTCTCCCAACTCTCCCAAAGTGCCCAGAAAAACTCAGAAATAAGAAAAAATGCTCACCACAGCCCTGAAAAGAATGATTGTCAGACAGCCTATCGCCAAGATCCAGGATAGTCTCCCCAAGGGGACAGCAGAGGTGGAGGGAGGGCTTTTGACACCTATCATAGAGTCTTCCTCTTACAGAAAGCCTTGGTTTATTTCAGCCAGAAAGCTGAGTACCCTCCTCCTACTTCTGAGGGGCTGCTGCTTTTTTCAGTGGCCACAAGGCTGTTTCCCCATTCACCCTTCCTTCTTTGTCTATCCATCCAACCTCAACAATTCCCCCAAACCCAACAGGATGGAAAAAAGGGAGGGACATTTTTTCCCTCTCTTGAAGCATGTTTAATTGCATCTTAGGAAGTATAGTTCCAAAAATTCAGACTTACAAGAGCTCAAGAAAATTTATCCTAGAAATACTCTATAAGCTAGAGTTGGAGTTTTTCATGTACATTGAGTCAGAATCTCAAAGAAACAGAGAATGGAGGCAGGAGGGGAGATGCTCCCCCAGGAAAGCAGAGCTGTGTTAGAGTCTGGAGTTTGGGTAGACACTGCACACCCACCTGCGGTCCAGCTGTAGCCATGAGATCATCATACAAGTGAAGGGGGGTTGTGGACAAGGCTAAGTCCATACCATGTATGGTTGCTGTCTCTAAGTCAAGAGAGGGCTCGTATTATTTAAGTCATCATCCTGAAAAAATAAATAATATAAAAGATGACTTGGAGCCAGTGGAAAAAATTGCCGCAGATCTCAAGAAAGGGAGCATTGATCTTAAAAGTTAGAGGAAAATAAGACCTCTAAAAATTGTCTAATGCAGGAACCAGAAATTTCCCTCCAAAATATATAGTATTCATAATATCTTTTGAGATGTAAACCTTTAAGGCAGCTAACACTTTCTATCTTGCATTATAGTTGTTTATAACACTTATTTTCTGATATATTTTGATAACAGGGGATGTATCTTGCTTTAAGAACCTAGTGTGATGTCACAGATTCTGAATGAATGAATGAATTCCAGCAAATGACAAATGGGCTCTTTTTTCTTGTTTAGTATGTGAATGTACTCATTTGTCTATGTTCCCTGTGGCCTTTAAAAATAGAAAAACCACAAGGTCATTGGAATGTGGAGGAATGAGATGAAAATGGAAATGAGAAATGGATAAAATATGCCTGAAAGCAAACATCTCAAGAGCAGTATTAAAACCCTTATTAGAATTAGTAAATAACTGAACTGAACCAATGCAGAAGTGAACCATTATTGGAGAAGATTAGAAATCTCTCTCAAAATGCAGAGAATAAAAGATATGCAAATGACAGGAGAGGTATTGTTAGATATTGCAGGCAAGGAACGGATTTCCAACCTGAAAACAGTATGTATTTTTGAGTTGGTTATAATAACCAGAACAGAAATCCTTGTAAAGACTCTGAAGAAACAATTTTCTGTACTGAAATTAAGAATATGGTTGTCACACTGCAGGCAAAATGAATGACCATATTTCTGGATCACCCGGATAAAGCAGATTATCTTGCAAATCTCTGTGGACATTGTCTAGTTTCATGGCCTAGAACCATTTTCTGAGCCTCAGTTTCTTCATGCTGAAATGGTTAGTAGGAAGTTACTAGGTCCCTGCTTAGACTTGATTATCTTATGATTTCATAAACCTTCTGAGGACTTGAGTGCCTAAAATGATTATTTTAATGTCGCACTTGAGAAAGAGGAAGCAAGAGGAAGCAGTTGAGTTCGGTTTAAGTCCCTCCAACCAAGGCTGTATTTCCCCTTTAACATCATTTGCTCCAGGGATTCCAGGAATGTTATAAGCTCCCCAGATGTTCTCCTAATAACAGCAGGACCTCACAGCTCTGGCAGCATTCACTTCTTGCTCTGTTCCTCTCTTACAGAAGAGTTAGGGCATAAGACCTCTTCTCTTTGAACTCCTATTAAGTCTGATTGTCCCTTTAAAAGTTCCTTTAAGCCCTGAAATAATTTTTGGCTCCCTCAGCCCCTCCTTTCAGCTTAGGCATCAAGCAACTTTTCTGAAAGCTTACTCAAGGCTTCAATAAAATCTCATCAGTGAACAGAGGTTTCAACAATGCCCATTTTCAGAGCCCTACTGTGGTGTTGGAGAAGACTCTTCAGAGTCCCTTGGACTGCAAGGAGATCCAACCAGTCCATCCTAAAGGAAATCAGTTCTGAATATTCACTGGAAGGACTGATGCTGAAGCTGAAACTCCAATACTTTGGCACCTCATGCGAAGAACTGACTCATTGGAAAAGACCCTGATGCTGGGAGAGATTGAAGGCGGGAGGAGAAGGGGATGACAGAGGATGAGATGGTTGGATGGCATCACCGACTCAATGGACATGAGTCTGAGTAAACTCAGGGAGTTGGTGATGGACAGGGAGGCCTGGAGTCCATGCTGCAGTCAATGGGGTCGCAAAGAGTCGGACATGACTGAGCGACTGAAGTGAACTGAACTGAAAATGTAAAGTACTTCATGTTTTAAATGTAAAGAGTTAGTTTTACATTTAAAATGTAAAGAGTTAGCTTTGAGGAAGTACTTTACATAAAATGGCTGGATGGAAGATCCAAATCATTTAGTGCTACCCAGCACCCACCCCCACCAACCCTGATTACTATTGGGCTTCCCTAGTAGCTCAGTTGGTAAAAAATCTGCCTGCAATGCAGGAGATCCCAATTCAATTCCTGGGTTGGGAAGATCTGCTGGAGAAAGGATAGGCTACCCACTCCAGTATTCTTGGGCTTCCCTTATGGCTCAGCTGGTAAAGAATCCACCTGCAATTCAGGAGGCCTGGGTTTGATACCTCGGTTGGGAAGATCCCCTGGAGAAGGGAAAGGCTACCCACTCCATTATTCTGGCCTGGAGAATTCCATAGGCTGTATAGTCCATGGGGTTGCAAAAAGCCAAGCACAACTGAGTGACTTTCACTTTCACTTTTCACCCACAACCCTGGAAAATTCCAGGGACAGAGGAATCTTGCAGGCTACAGTCCATAGGGTTGCAAAGAGTTGGACATGGCTGAGCGACAAAACTACCATCACCATCACCATTTACCAGAGAAAGCTATGGGCTCTGTTTGAAAAGGAGCTCATTGTTCAAAGTTTTCACTTCCCTTGTAACTTTTGTTGCCTAAAGTGAATGCTGTCTCCATTCTTTCTCCCTTTCCCTGATCTCTGGAGTCAATTCTAGTGGCCGTATGTGTGTGTGTGTGTGTGTGTGTGTGTGTGTGTGTAGACATGTACAGACTTAGCTCCAAGAAGGAATAGACATGAACTGCATCAGTCAGAATAGGCACACCCTCTCCTGTCTTGCTAGATCCCACTCCAGGTTGTCTAAAAAGTCACTCCATTGCCAGATTTTTAGCAACAAAGTAATGGGCAGTCATCATCTGTGCTATAAACAATAGATACGTTTAGGGAAAAAGTGGCTGACAGTAGGGGCCGCTGGGAAGTGTTTCAGAGGCATCTTTTCCCCCAGAGTGTGCAGAGGTGGAGCTGCCAAACTGCCCCGGCCTATGCACTTGATTTACACAATGGTCTGGTTGCCCCATTTGTGACCAGGCAGCTTGGCGCTGGGCTTCATCAGTTCAGACCCCAGAATACAGTTTATTTGTGTTATGACTCCATCCAAAACGTTCCAGGGAAGCCAACTTCCCTCACCCCATTAAAAAGGTATACTACGGATTTTTACTAGCCCGAGGAGCTTGGCGTTCGGAGGTAACAGTGTGTGCTTTGTTATTCCACAAGTTTGCTGCGAAGTGTGCTGTAATCTTTGCCAGGGGTCTGCAGCTCTTTCCCAAGAGAGTTCACAGCCCTGAGGAACACTTCAAACTGCTTAGCAGCCTGCCCAAAGGCCTTGCCTTTTATGGTACTTTTCTTCTGCACAAGGGAATGACAACCACTTAGAGTGTCAGCCAGGGAGGAACAGTTGACAGCAAAAAATCCACTCTGCTCTCAGTCCCAGGATGTCCTATCTACCTCGAACTATTGGTCTCTGAGCCCGCTCTCTGATAACAAACTGGGAATGCCAGTAGGTTTGGAGGGAAATACAAGTCACTTAAAAACGCTCGCCTGATAATTCTCTTTTCGAGAGCACAGAAGAATGTCTTCCCCTCACCCTGGTGAGTTAGTTAATAAGCACAGGGCACAAGGAGCCCCAAATATGTGGAAGAAATAGAATAATTACAAGGTACAATGTAGGTGCTTGACCACATTTGCTAATGTTTTAAAAAGTTTATCTGATTGGAGTATAGTTGATTTACAATGAGGTTAATTTCTGCTGTAAAGCAATGTGCTTCAGTTGTACATAAACATATTCTTTTTCATATTCTTTCCCATTATGGTTGATTACAGGATATTGAATATAGTTCTCTGTGCTATACAGTAGGACCTTGTTGTTTAATATGGTAAATTTATATGCTAATATCTAATTATTTAATTTAATTCAATCTTTAGGTCAGAGTTAACAAATAAATTTGCTTATTAATTATTAACTTGTTAATTACTGATTATTAAAACCATATTGATAGACCCTAATGCTGGGAAAGACTGAGGGCAGGAGGAGAAGGGGGCAACAGAGGATGAGATGATTGGATGGCATCACCAACTCAATGGACCATGAGTCTGAGCAAACTCTGGGAGATGGTGAAGGACAGGCACGCCTCTGCTTCAGTCCATGGGGTCACAAGGAGTCAGGCACAACTGAGTGACTGAACAACACGAAAGAACCATATCGAAGTGTCCTCATAGGCAGAGTCTAGGGTTCTAGCCCAGTAGAAAAAAGCACTAACCGTATTCCCTGGAGGTTGAAGGAAGGATGGCATAAATCTGGTTCAGGCACTGTTGTAAGTGTCTTAGGGCTGGTATCTTGCTTAATCATCTCGGCAACTCGATGAGGTAGTAGCATTCTTTCCTCATTTTGCAGCTGAAGACACCAAGGTACAGAGAGGTTAAGAAACTTGTCTAAAGTCACCCAGCTGGTTCACGGGTGCCTAGAGGTTAAACCCAGGCCATCTAGCTCCATGAGGGTTTTAACAGACATAGGGGTGAGGCTCAGTGGGCATGGCAGAGATGGCAGAGGGAACAAGAGCAAAAGCTCGGAGGAGGGAACAGGCATGTGTCTGGCTGGAATAAAGCATGTGTCAGAGGGTGGTGGGAAATCACGCCAGAAATGTAAGGTACCAGTATATACTGGACGGCCTTGAATGCTGAGGTGAGTGCTCCATAATTATTATGACTGCCACTACTACTACAAACCATTCTCTCCTAGTTTTTAAAAATTGTTTATGGCATCTGAACGAAATATGTAATAGTCTAGCTCTATTTTGCAGGTACCTAAAATGGTCAAATTCACCAGCCTCATTTCTTTACCCTTGACCTGGAAGTGGTTGATGTCAAGCTACTACACTGATTTTCAGCTTAAAAAAATCTCTGGTATTGGGCCTGTCATTAAAAATGCCTTCCTACATAGATGCTTTACTCCAGAAATGGTATTCAAATTCTACTTGATTCCATTTCTGAGTAATCCCTTACAAATCTGCCTGGGTAACAGTGTTTTGGGTTTAAGCAGACTTTGATATAAAACCATCCACAATCATGCAAAATCATAAGAAGAGCTGAAGAATGAAGCAATTTTTCTTGCCAGTCACAGAGAAACATTTCTAAGTAAAAGACAAAATCATACGTGATGTCCCTAAATGTTGCCCCTGTGGGGAAGGTCCAGTAAATATTGAGTCAGGAAGTAAGATTCCTCTCATTTCTAAAAGACTATAACAATGTAATTTTAAAGACCACAAAATGGCTCCACCAAAGGTATTATTTTGACCAGTTTTATCAAAATATTTACCAGGTAGATGTGGGGGAAGAGGGGCTATGAGCCCGGGCAGACACGCCCAGCTCCTGTGCAATTTTCCTTTTGCGCTTGGTGAGTTGAGCTGTTCTTCTGCACCGGGGGCACATAGACTGCACAGGCCCTTGTTCCCAATAGGGCACTAGAGTCTGTAAGCAATCAGGTACTATAAGAGGAACAAGAAAAATGGACCAGGGGTGGGAGAGGTCTGCAAGATGGCAATCCCTTTGGCAAACCTTTGCTTTTTTTCTATGTCGATAAAAGACTCTGTGTTCTTTGTACCAATATCTTGTGGCTCAGCTGGTAAAGAACCCGCCTGCAATGCAAGAGATCTGGGTTCGATCCCTGAGTTGGGAATATCCCCTGGAGAAGGGAAAGGCTACCCACTCCAGTATTCTGGCCTGGAGAATTTCATGGACTATATAGTCCATGAGGTTGCAAAGAGTCGAACACAACTAAGAGACTTAAAGAAAAAAAAATTAGAAACAGTCCTGATGTTTCATAAGTTAAATGTGTTGTCCTGTGGTGTGTCTTATTATGACTGGCAGTGACAGGTTTATGCTCTGGGTTGGGGAACTGCGGTTTGATATTGGGATGGCATGTGTTTCCTCTTAGGGCCCCCAGGACAGTGGGGCCACCTGCTTTAGAGTGAGGCCATAGCACAGCTTTCGTATTGCCATCTCTATGGCAACCCCCGGGCTGCTCATTAGCCTTTGCAGGAGTTGGCCTAACAGGTCAGTGTGCCCTTCAGAAGAACCCAGGCCTTTCACAATATGTACTGGGCCACCTCCATGTTTCTTCAGCAGACTATTTAAATTGGTCACATACCCTGCCTTCTTAGAACCACTTTCTTGGGCTTGTGCAAAGCCCTAGGGCTGGGAAACAATCCTTGGAATTAAGAGATTGTTCTTATCCAGATTGCCACTGGTCTGCTCTTGGGCAAGTCTTTTCCTTACCTGGAGCTGATTTCCTTATATCATGAGCTGTATGATTCTAAGACCAGCTATATGTGAATTGCTCTAGAAAGTGCAAATATGCTTTCATAGTTGGGGAAAAAATTATTTCCTAGGAATCTAGTGCTTAAGAAATTGCAGTTTTACAGCATATTTTCATGATAAAAGTTAAAGTATTAGGTAATCTTATAGAATGATTCAGGACCATTTTGCTGTTGTCTAGAATTCAACCTCCAGCTTGTAAATCTGACACATATTTTCTGAGCACTAGTTCTATACGAGGTGCCAGGGCTGAGCACTGCAATTAGGATGCAGTCATTCAGAGGCAAATAAGGCTTGGTCTTCTGTTCCTAAGAACCATAGTCAACCTGTTTCTGTCTCTGTGTATTCAGACACCTTGGCTAATGTCAAAGGTTCCTCCGTTGGAGCACATGGCTTTAATTCCTGGCTGCCCTTAGGCGTTTAGAGCCTCAACAGCTCCAGGCTGGTAGACATCACTGACACAGCTTTATTGCTCCCACGAGAGAAGATTGCTCCTTCAGATTTTAATCTGCCTGAGTGCAGAGCAGTGATTTGTGGGGCCAATATTGCCAGATCTCCTGAGTTACCACGAAAAACCCAGAAGTCTAGAATGTAAATAAACCCCTACACGATTATATTTAAGCACAGAAAGACAAGAAACCAAAGGAGCCACATGAAATAAGAGAATGCCACAGAAAGGTCTATTACTTCCCTTACCTTTTAGATAAAGACGACTTACAAAGATGCCCCTGACATTAGCATGTTGGTTCCTGGTTAAGAAAGGAAAATAAAGAAAAAATATATAAAAATTTAACATTCATATAGTTATGCAGAAGTAGTATAATGTAGGGGCTTCCCTGGTGGCTCAGGTGGAAAAGAATCTGCATGCAATGTGGGAGACCCAGTTTGATTCCTGGATTGGGAAGATCCCCTGGAGAAGGAACTGGCAATCCAGTCCAGTATTCTTGCCTGGAGAATTCCATGGTGGACCATGGGGTCACAAAGAGTTGGACATGACTAAGCAGCTAGATGACGTGACGTGAGTATAATGTTAAGAAAATAGCAAAAAAGAGAAAGAAACAGAGAAAATAAAATGTTCTGTGTCATATGAAAAAAATCATATAGTACCAAGTAACCCAGAAAGTTACCTAAATTAGAATGCCCAAAGGTGGCCAACCAGCAGAGATAAATCTCATTTTCCTCTCATCCTGAGGGCTATGTGTGTGTGTGTATACATGTGTGTGTATATACCAGGCAGCTAGCCTGGATGTGTGAACTTGGGCTAGAGAAAGGGAATGGTTGGCTTGGGACAAACCGGGTTGTGTGTCTTTTCTAAAGGTCTTTAGCAGATGGATTTTATTTGACTCCAGCCAACTGTTGCCATGCAGAAATTTGTAAAATGTTGGCAACCAATTTAAGACATTTTTTTAAAAGACATAATCTGGCCCCAACAAAGCAAGTCTTGGTCACTAATTTGCAACCTCTTTTCTAGAGCATCTTTCAGAACTTTTTATATTCAGTTCATGATGGGAAGGAGTAAGTGCCGAGTGAAGACAGATTTCTTTCCCAGTGAAGAAACTCCAGCCAGAAACCGGAGCAGGCAGACTTCATACCTCTACCCCACTGCCACCCCACTTCAGGTTTCCTGTACAAAGTGTACAGTCTATTTAGTGCGCTATGTTCACGTGACTCTTTCAAAATATACCTTCATCCAGCCAGGCAATCCTAGATTTGTCCAGGCAACTCTATTGAGTTCCCCTCTCAATATTCCACTCAGAAAATGTCTAAACTGGGTGGGGACTCCAGTTGAGTTTGGGATATGGAAGGATATCTTCAAAGCTAAATCTGCCTTAAATAACCATGATAAGGAAAAAAAAAAGTTTAATAATAAATTATTCAAATGGACATTCATTCTTGAAACATTTTAAGGATGTTTGCATTGAAACCAGATGCCTCCTCCACAGACAGCCCCCCATTTCTGTTGATTTAACAGCTCTCCTGCTCACTTCGGTTTTCTCAGTGGGATCTTTGTTTCCCTCACAAGTAGAAAGAATGTTTCTTTTGTTTGCTTTCCTTCCCCATCAGTGCCGCCAGCCTCTGGAGGGAACTCCGGCCGGCTGGCCATGCTGTGACTTGGCCAGCAACCCTTTCATTTCACTCCTGAAAGTCACGTGCACGTGTAAATCCTTTCTGATGCGCCACGTGCTGGGGCTTTTCCTAGGGCCCTTTCCCTCTGTGTGGTTGGAATTTTGCAGCAGTTTGAGCAACCATTAGCCAATGCTCCCGAATAAAGTTGAGTCAACTCAGGAAACCCATCTCCTAGCAAGGCGAAGGTAGGATTTCTAGGGAATTTTTGGCCCTTCAAAAATGTCATCTGAACCCAAAGCTTTTATTTCTAATCTGAGCTAAATCCATAGGCAAGCAACGAGCTGGAAGACTTATTTGTTCAAATGCCTGCAGCTATTGGCCTGGGGGAGTAAAGGGAGAGGAGCTATTCTCAAGGGTTCCCTATTCTTTCTTGGTTGGTTGGCACCTTCTCCAGAATGAAGAAGAATCTAAGAAAAAGTAAATGGCAGAAAGATCACTCAGCAGACTTTTCCACTCCCACTTTTATTTGGCCTGGTTCATCCATTTGCCTATTCAAAAAGATACTTATTTAGCATCTATTACATATTACCAGGCTTTATGCTAGGTACTGTGAGCAGTGAATATCTCCTGGTGGAGGTGAGAGAAGAGGCCAGAAAATTAAAATGTGGCAAATGACATGGAGAGAAACACATAGGATAATGGTCAACCAGGAAAGGCATTCAGTGTAGATTAGGGAAGAAGGAAGGTAGAGTAAGAGAAGACTTCCGGAAGGAGGTCAAGCCTGGAGTGACCATGAGTAGGAACCGGAAGGATCAGGGCTTCATACACGTTCCTGTGCATAGGAATCGTCTGGGGGTTTTGTTATCCTGAGGATTCTGATTCCAGAGGTCTGGAGGGGAGCCTCAGAGTCTGGATTTCTAATATATCTGGATGATTGCCTCTCATCAGCCTATGAAGAGCTTTCTCATTGTGACAGTGGGGTAGTGTTTTCTGGGATGATGTATAAAAACTCATTTAACCCAAGGAGGGGCATGCATTTACTATTACAGACGGAACTGCAGTGAATAACATGGTACAGATCATTTTGCACATGGATAAGCTGTAGGATAAGATTCGTGGAAGAGGAATTGCTGGGTCCAGATCATAGTGATTTGTAATGTTAATAGACATCCCCCGAATGCTTCTGCACAAAGGTTGTCCCAGGAGTAGCTGATTTTTCCTAAACTCTCTAATGAGGGTGTTTCCTGTACTGTGTTAACAAACTTAGTAAACTTTTTTTTTTAACCTGTCCAGTGAGTACAAAATAGTGCAACTTTAATCTGCCTTTCTCTTAGCCTGAGTGAGTTTAAGCATCTTTTCATGTTTCAAGCCTATTTGTTCTTTTTCTTCTATGAACTGTCTATTCATTTACTTTGCCCATTTTTTTTTCTTCTGGGACCATTGATCATGTCTCACTGATTCATAGGAGTGCATATTAAGAGAAGTAACCGTTTGACAAATTACACTGAGGTTGAACATCTTTTTATATGATTAAGAGCCACTGTATTTTCTCTCCTGAACTGTCTATTTACATAGTTTCCTACCCCCCCCCCACCTTTTTCTTTTGGATTATTGATCTTTTTCTTGTTGATTTACGGAGTCACTTGTGAGCCACAGAATCTAAGTTTTCAGACCCCTTTCCAACCTCTTACTAGAGGACATGTCTCCTCTAGTGACATTCTACTTTTCTTCATTTCATTGAATGGAAGAACATTTATAAGTGGACATGTAAAAACAATTTCCTATGGACCGCAAACTCAGGAAACATTGCCTCAAAACTGTGATGGTTTTTTAAGGGGCAAGATAATGCAAATCATTTAATCTCTGGTAAATACATTATAATGTGCAACCTTTTAGAATAGAAAAACAATCAAAGTTACAGTAAAATTTATGAGCAATTTATAAACAGAGACTGGAGTCTAAGATATTGATCGTAGTTGGTAAAGAAGAAAAAAAAACTCAGTGATTAATTGCACTCTTCAGTTTAAATGCAATCTCTTCCATGATATATGTCTTGGTATCCTGGATGGATGTTTCTCTGACCTCTGAATTCCTGGAGAACTTGTTTAGGAGGAGTATCAATGTCTGTCTTTATTATAGTCAGTTTCTTAGAAGAGTATTCCCAGGAGCATTGCTCATTTCCTGTGCTGATCATAGATTTTTTTCGTAAAGGAAATCTTGATGGTCCCAAGCCACAGTCTTCTTTTACTCTGAAGTCAGGTTTATTGAGATATAAATTCCATACAGTAAAAGTCACCCTTTTCAAGTATATAGTTCGGTGAATGCAGACAAATACATACAGGTGTGTTATCACCTGAAAAATCAAGATACAGAATATTTCCATTCTCACAAATTGTTTGTTCCCTTGACCCCTTTGTCATCAATTCCCTCTCTCCATTCTTCTCAGCTTCTATCAATCACTGATCTGATTTTTGACCCTATAGTTTTGCCTTACCCAGAATGTCACATAACAGGAATCATTCATTCTGTAACTTTTTGTGTGTGGATATTTTTACTCTCAGCCACAGTACTTTGCAATTAAACACAGAGAAAACAATTTCCTCATTGCTTTGTGGGATTTAGGCTAAGTAAATTCCACAAAGCAAAATCACAACAAAATTCAGCAAAATCATACCAGTGGCTAGGCAATGCCCACAAGGCAGGAGTGAAAAGGAAAGAGGGAGACAGAAACTCAAGGAAGTTTAATGTTTCTTGTAATATTCTTTACTACTTTGAACATCTTACTTTGCAAGGAGCACTTCCATCGTGCCCATGGTTTTGTGTAATCTGCATGACAATCCCCTATCTTGTTATCAGTCCCATTCTGCAGATGAGGACACTGAGGTTCAGATTCTGTAAGCAGAACCCTACCTAGTAAGTGGAATACCGACAATGAACTGAGCTCTGATTTGAAAGACTTTGTTTTTTGGCTTTCTCCAGGCTCCTTTCCCCACAGAGTCTAGGGGGGAAGAGTTGACAGGAAGACCCATCCGCTCCCCAAGGAAGAGTTTCTCTCTTCATTCACATAGAAACTCATTCACTAGAAACCCAAAAGCTAGCCCTGAGACCACCATATAGCAGGTGCTCATTAAATATTGTTAAATGAACCAGTAAAAGAGGAATCTATCTTTCTGATCTGCCTAATGCAAATGCACTGAGTATTCCCCCATACTAGCTCACTGGGAGTTTTCCAATGGTTACATTTTTATTTTAATGTATCCTTTTTTTACTCAAAGGAAAATGCAAATTATCTCTCAGTCCTATGATTTGGTGTCATCCTAGCACACTGATCGAGTGAGTGTAAGTGAGTTCCAACTATTCTCTTTTGGATTGTCTGTCATTTGAGTGAACGTTTGGGTTCATTAAAGACCACTCCAGAAGCATGAGTCAATTAATCATTGCTTACTATATTCTATAGTTAGATCATGAGGAGTAAAAGTCACCCTTAAGTAAAATGGACTTAATATGAATACCTAGAAATGATTTTAGTAAACATTTAGTGTCTTAGATATATTTGAATACAAAATAGGCTATATGTAAAATAGTATTGAAATGAAAGGAAAATCTAATCTTACAGTATCTTAAGTTGCTGGCAAACCCATTGGGTACATGGCAAATTTCTTCCCAAATAAGATGACTGCTTTTCTAAAAACAATTTGAATGTTTGAAAACAGATGAAAATGTCAGGAATATTGAAAATTCCACTTGGTAAAATGTTGTGAAATGATGTCTGAGAACAAAGATAAACAATGTAAAACATTGTATTATATCATATAAACCTGTGTGCTTCCTGAAGGGATTTTTACAGTATTTCAGGAAACTCTGGGAAGTTTTTGAGCCTTTGAATTTCTCATTATTCTTTTACATAATTATGTCTCTGAAATGGTTCCATTTTTGGCAATGAACTTGGTTCAGTGGAAGTGTGGTGGCACCTGGGTTGTAGGTCTGTATCCATTTTTTAATTTAAAATATTTATCTTTTTAATATCCTGGACCTTCCAATGAAATTTCATCTCAGAGTATTTAATAAAAATCCATTTTAATTCTAGATGTGTGGAATCATGCTAATATCCACCTTTAAATGAATTGATCAGTTATGCTGACTGGCACATTTGCCAGCGCAGACCCACAGAGGAAATTGTAGGAACTGGCTATTTCTTGAAATAGCAACGTGTGCCGTGCTCAGTCACTTCAGTTGTGTCTGACTCTTTGCAACCCCATCAACTATAGCCCACCAGACTCCTCTGTCCATGGGATTCTCCGGGTAAGGATGCTGGAATGGGTTGCCATGCCCTTCTCTAGGGGGTCTTCCTTACAGGGATCAAACCTGTGTCTCTTGCGTTTCCTGCACTGCAGGCAGATTCTTTACTGTTGAACCACTGGAGAAGCCCCTGAAATAGCAATGTATACCTCTATATGGCAATAACACAGTAGATTCTGTGCTTTATTGTTGTAGCCCAGACTCATATAACACTCACTGCGGGCCAGGGAAAAAGACAAAAACCTAAGTTATTATAAAGGAGCAGAAAGTATTTTTGCATGCTATTTTTTTGGTCCCAGCCTTGAGCTGAGAGAATGGGAAATGTTTTAAAGGGAAAGAGGAAGTGAACAGCCCTGAGGAAGCTGTCACCTTTTCCCTTGGAAGACATGGTTTTCCTCCCAGCCATTGACCTGGATGCCTCGCCTCCTCGTTTTATAGGGAGATCGAGATGGTGGGAGGAGAGAGGCAGGGATGCTGAGAGCAGAGACCAGAATAAACAGAACCTGGGATCAAAAGAAGTTTCTGTGCTGGGTGAGAGCTGAAAGCTGTAAGAAAAGCCAGAGCTGATACGGAGGAGAGTGGGCAGTGAGACCACTTTCCAGGGAATCCACAAGAGGAGGACCATTTTGAGGACGTATCTGGGGAGAGCCAAGGAGGACTTCTTGAGAAGCGAGGGCAAAGAGCAGGGTGAGAGTTGGCAGGTGAGGACATCTTAGGGAGCAGTGTGGCAGGGAAAACAGAGGCTGATGGAAACTAGAGGATGGAGCCACCAGCACCTGAAATCTGGGAGGCTCGATTTCTCCTGCCTGCCCTCCAGATGCCCGGCGAATTGCCAGGTCCTAGTCATTCTTCCCACTTCCTCAAGTCTTCTCCTTCCTCTCCATCTGCCTAACATGAGACCAGGGAGTTGAAAGCAGACTCTGCTCCCAGACTGCCTGCGTGAGGAAACTGCTCAGCCACCTACTGGTTTATAACGCTGAGTAAATGACCAAGCTTCCCTCTGCCTCGGTGTTGTCATCTGATAGATGGGAATGCTGCTACCAGCACTTACCTTAGGGAATGCTGGGGGTGCTCCATGAACCAGCAACCTCTGCAGCACTCACCAGGCGCCTGGCATAGAGGCAGTAGTAGATTTCGTTGCTGTGTTAGTTTCCTACGGCAAATGTAACATTACCACAGACAGGAGGAGGAGTGGGCTTAAAACAACAGAAGTGTGTTCTCTCAGAGTTCTGAAGTCAGAAGTCTGAAGTCAAGGAGTCAACAGGCTTGATTCCTTCCAGAAGTTCTGAGGGAGAGTTTCTCCCACGTCCCTCTCCTAGGTTCTGTGGCCATCACCAGAATCCTCGACGACCCTTGGCCGTTTGGCTGCCTAACTCCAGTCTCTGGCTCTGTCTTCATTCAGCCTTCCCCTCTGGGTCTGTGTGGCTCAAATCTCCTTCTCCTTTCTCTTATAAGGACACCAGTCTTTGGGGTTAGGATCCACCCTCAACACAGGATGCCCTCATAGCAGGATCCTTAACCACATCTGTCATGTTTCCCGATAAGGTCGTGGTAACAAGTACTGAGGACTAGAACCTGGACGTATCTTTCAGGGATTATTCAATCCAATACATAGCTATTATTTTCAATTCAGGAACTTCTCATTTCTTTTCTAGACTCTGAAAATAGTATCCCTGCCTCTCGGCTTTACCCAAACATCTGTTCTTAATAAGTAGCCCCAGTGACCTTTTCAAAGCGACTCCCCTGTTTACCCCCTTTGGTGGCCCCCCATCACCTGCAGAGGACATGTGATGTGCTGAGCCGGGGCTGTGACCTGGTCCTGCCTCATCTCAGCAGTGCCATCTGCCACCTTCTTCCATCTTGCACATCCCTTTTCAAAACAGGATAGCTTCTAGCGTCCCAAACATGTGGCTGTCTCTCACGCTTCCTGGCCCTTGCACAGCCTGTCCCCTCCCTATGGACCATCTCCTCCCTACTGGGGGCCTATGCATCCTTTGATATTCTGTTCTCAAATTTTCCCCGCTCTGGGAAGCCATCCTGGACCCTCCCCTGGCAGCATCCCCAGCTACGAGGAATTGGTTTCCTCCTCTTTACCCCTAGTCCCTCTTGCATTTATCCGTGTCATCAAACTTCATTCGTTGTTTTGTAAAGGCCTGTTTAATGTTTCCATTGCTCCTTGAGGATTGTGCCTTGCTCAACTCTATACCTCAATGCCAGGCAGTAAAGTGTTGAATACTGGTTGGTTGGATGGAAGGATGGATGGAAGGATGGATGGGTATAGGTAGATATATAATTAGATGGATGAATGGGTAAATGGTTGGATGTCTGCGTAGATGAATGAATGGATGGTTGGATAGGTGGATGACACCGGGGGGACGGATGGATAGATGTGGATGGATGGGTGAATGGATGGATGAATGAATAACTGGGTAAAGGAAAACTCTTGAGTCGGGGATCATATGGAACCACAAGGTGAAACCTGGATTAAATCTGGGACTATTTGTGGTTAAAAGATCTGACCAGTCTTTAGAGGACTGAATGCGACTACTCAAGGCTTAGTACCAACAAGTGTGTGTGAAACATTCCAGTACATAATATCTAAAGTAACTACTGAGAAAATTCATCACAGCTCCCTAGAGTATTCTTCTTGATTCTTCTCAATTTCCAAAGTCCTAAATTAAAGAAGCCCCTTAGGGAGTAGATAAATTGTGGTGCTCATATATTACACTCTAGAATGCTAAAGATTCAGCTGTTGCAAAAGTTTAGACTGTGGCTCCCTAGGTCTCACCCCCAGAGATTCTGATCAAGTCAATTTGTGACAGGCTCAATGATTTGTGGAAAACTGAAAAGCACAGATTTCACTCTGTCACATCCACCTCTGTAACCTTAGATGGTTTCTTAATTCTTCGTCTCTGAAGTGGAGAAAATAATAGTACCTCTTTGTAGGACTGGGATGAGTTAATATAGTGATAACAAGAGTTTGACATGTGTGAGTTCTTGATAAGGTTACCTGCAATCTTTGCTATCATTATCATTATCAGTGAAATTCTAGATCAATGGCTCTTAATCCAAGCTGCATAATAAAATTTGAAAATAGATGCTACTACAGTTGGTCTGGAGTGGGGCCCCAGGGATGGGTGTTACTTTAAAGCAGCCCAGGTCTACTATGCTGTCACAGTTAAGACCCAGTCAGCCCTAGCTTGTTCTTGTTCAGTCGCTAAGTCTTGTCTGATTCTGCGACCCCATGAACTGCAGCATGCCAGGCTTCCCTGTCCTTTACCGTCTCCCAGAGTTTGCTCAAACTCATGTCCATTGAGTCGGTGATGCCATCCAGCCATCTCATCCTCTATTGCTCCCTTCTCCTGCCCTCAATCTTTCCTAGCATCCAGGTCTTTCTTCACCTCAGGTGGCCAAGGTATTGGAACTTCAGTTTCAGCACCAGTCCTTCCAATAAATATTCAGGGTTGATTTCCTTTAGGATCGACTAGTTTGATTTCCTTGCTGTCCAGGGAACTCTCAAGACTTTTCTCCAACACCACAGTTCAAAAGCATCAATTCTTCAGCATTCAGCCTTCTTTATGGTCCAGCTCTCACATCTGTGAGACATAACTACTGGAAAAACCATAGCTTTGACTATATGGACCTTTGTGTTGGCCCTAGATTGGAGCTTCTCAAATTTGAATCTGCCCAAAGATCACCAGGGAATCTTATAAACATGCAGATTTTGATTCAGTACGTTTCAGGCCAGTGAGAAGCTGCATGTCAACACTGACACGGTTGTTGCTGTCCACAGACCACACAAGGAGTAGTGAGACTTTGGAGTAAATCCCTGAGCCCAAGCAGATGAGACCTGCAGCTTGGTTGGGGGTTTGATGTCAACACCAGGACTGATTATGACAGAGGCCAGGTGGTTGCTGGTTACACCCAGGTCCATCACATCCCAGTGCCCGGAAGCTCCCCCATCCCTCACAAACTCAGCCAGACCCTAGGAGGAGAGGCAGGCAGGCTTTCTCTGACTTCCTTGGTAAGATATGTCAAATGAACATTCATTACAGTCCCAGGAGTCCTTTCAGACGCATTTAAGGGAATCCTGCACATTTAGCACTTAGCTCTTCAGATTTCAGAGTTCTGGGTCATCATCTTGC
The DNA here is from genome assembly GCA_006410935.1 of Redunca redunca. Classification (NCBI taxonomy): domain Eukaryota; kingdom Metazoa; phylum Chordata; class Mammalia; order Artiodactyla; family Bovidae; genus Redunca; species Redunca redunca. Next base: position 70,833 of record SJYQ01094526.1, read on the forward strand.
CCACAAAAGGGCCATTTGTTTGTGTCTCAACTGCTGAGTCAATTACACTGCCGAGCGGGGATCATCGTTTTGTTGCCTCTGTTTTTGGCACAGACGACTTGAGGGTTTTCCAGTCATTGGTAAGTGCCGAAGTCCCTGGCTCTTGATACAGCCCAGGTGTAATGGCTTGGAGACCTACAGTCAGACCAGGTTGGGGAGGGGGTGGGAGTTTAAAATCTGAGCCGGCTAACAGGTGTAGGAGTTAGTTGTTAACTGTCCAAGATAGCATCTGCATCTTTTTGAAAGCTCACTGAGATTTTCTCCAAGTATCCCAGGGATGGGGGAGCCTGGTGGGCTGCCGTCTATGGGTCGCAGAGAGTCGGACACGACTGAAGCGATTTAGCAGCAGCAGCAGCAGCAGCCCACTGCAAGGTTTAAGTTGTATGCAGAGGCCCTCGCTGCCTGGGTATACGAGGCGGCTTACAGCACCGTGAAGCCACGCGGATGAAGGCAGAGCTGAGAGCATCTTCGCTCACCGTGCATGTAGTTCCCGTTACGCTGTCCTTTCACTGAGTGTTGATGAGGCAAAATTGTGAGTCACTTAAATATCTGTTGTGGAGTTGCTCAGTCGTGTCCAGCTCTTTGCGACCCCATGGACTGTAGCCCACCAGGCTCCTCCGTCCGTGGGATTTCCCAAGCAAGAATACTGCAGTGGGTTGCCATTTCCTTCTCCAGGGCATCTTCCCAACCCAGGAATTAAACCCACATCTCCTGCAATGGCAGGCAGATGCTTTACCTCTGAGCCACCCGGGGATCCCAAATATCGTTTTACAGAGACTTATTTTTTACATGACAGACCTATCCTTTAGATTTTAATTTCATATTTTATGATTCCGAAGATCTGGAATCAACATTAATTACGATTTTAGAAGGCATGCATTATTTATCATCTTCATCACCAGAGTAATAAAAGCCAATACAGGCCTCCCCATGCACCCCGTAAGGTACATAATGTTAACCTGAGTTTACCTAGGATGAAATTGAGGAAACGTAAGTGCTTCACCCAGGGTCCCCCATTTAGTAAATATAGAGCTGATTTTGAACCCAGAACATCCTGGCACCAGTGCTCTTAACAGGAACACTGCTATTCTGTGTTTATGAGAGCACTTAGTACCTGCCAGGCCCAGGGCTTGACAGAGATTGTGTCCTTTGTCCTCAGAATACCCTTACAAGTTAGTCACTATTAATTTCCTTTCCTGGTCAACAGAGCCTGATCTTAGAGAAATTATGCAGTGTCCCCAAGTTTATACTCTATTTAGTAAACTGGGGGTTGACCCCAAGGGGTCTGTTGCCCTCTCCTTTGCTGACATTGGGTCCTTGTGCTCTGCCACCCCTCTCCTCCAGCCCTGGAATGAAGGCTTCCTGATCTGTCTTGGCACTGGTTCCATCAGTGCCCACCTATGCTCACTCCTCCAAAGTCCCCTTTTCCATGTAAGGTGACACAGTCACAGGCTGAAGGGACCAAGGCATGGACATCTTTGAGGTCATTATTCTACCACTATCCCGCCATTCCATTGTTTTGTTGCAGGAATCCTGCATTGTCCTCCATCCAATCTCCTACTCACATCTTCTCTCCCTCGTCACTGGCGGTCAGAGTAATTTTTCTAAGGTGTAAATGCATCCCTTCACAGCTTGTCTAAACCCTCCCAAGGCCATGATCTGATTGGATCCCTCTCTGCCTCCTCTGTCACACCTCAACGCCTCGCCTCTCCTGCCCCCGTCACGCTGGTCCCATCAGTGGTCCGCCAGTGGATCTGAGCACATTCATGGAACAGAGCCTTCCCGTGCTGCTCCCTTGCTCTGAACGCTCTTCCCTCGATGTTCTCAGGGCTCTGTCACTCACTCCATTCAGGTCTCTGATGGAGTGTCAGTCCTTCATCTGCATACCTTTTTCTCCCCTCAGTGTGCTTCTCTTTGGAATATTTCTGAAGTTCAGTTCAGTTGCTTAATCGTGTCTGACTCTTTGCGACCCCATGAACCACAGCACGCCAGGCCTCCCTGTCCATCACCAACACCCGGAGTTTACCCAAACTCATGTCCATCGAGTTGGTGATGCCATCCAACCATCTCATCCTCTGTCATCCCCTTCTCCTCCTACCCTCAATCTTTCCCAGCATCAGGGTCTTTTCAAATGAGTCAGCTCTTCGCATGACGTGGCCAAAGAATTGGAGCTTCAGCTTCAACGTCAGTCCCTCCAATGAACATCCAGGACTGATCTCCTTTAGGATGGACTTAGATTGTAGATTTTTCTACTTTTAATGTCTCTCTCCCTTCCCTAGAATGGAAGTCCAGAAAGGCAGCTTCTTTGTCCCATTCTCTGCTGAACCCCAGCACTTGGGATGATGCTTGGGTATACAGTATGTGCCCAATACATGTGCCCTTTCTATAAAGAAAGGAAGGAGAAAGATGGAAGAAGTTGACTTAGCACTCTCCCCCTTTTGTGGTTGTTATCTGATGTCTTAACCCTCAGAGAAGATAATATTCTAAGTACCTCAAAAGGAATCATTTCACCTCTTTTAAATGCATACTATTCATGCAGATAAATTCTCCCAACATTTAAATAGTCCCACACAGATACACTCTTCCAGCAGCATGAGCTGATTACCTGATGTTATTATATCTGCTGCTTGGAGCTGTGTGACCAGAAGCTCTCTGTGTCTCAGTGTGCTCATCTGTAAGATGGGTGTAATAATAGTGCTGCCTTCATAGGGTTGTGGTGAGGATTGTGTGTTTAGTTGCGCAGTCGTATCTGACTCTTTGTGACCCCATGGACTGTAGCTCACCAGGATCTTCTAGTGGATAGCTAAGCTATTTCCTTCTCCAGGGGATCTTCCCAACCCAGGGATTGAACCCCTATCTCTTGGGTCTCCTGCATTGGCAGGCGGAATCTTTACTGTTTGAGTCATTGTGAGGATTACACTTGTTAATGTTTTCAAAGCACTTACTAACAGAAGGGATTCAGGGACAAAGTATCACATCAGTGCTTATTAAAGATAAAAAACCAAAAACAAACAAACAAAAAAAAACCAAAAAACCTTTTACATTCAAATTCAAACTGTTCTCTCCAATGCTCCTTAGACCTTCATTTAATTTAGAAATAAACTTGGAAACTTTCAGCTTTTTGCTGAACTCAATTTGTTCCTGTTTTATTATAACTTGGGAAAACACTAGTTTGTACCCCTTAATAGGGTAATGGTAAAACAGCAAAAGAGTATCTTTGCCCATTTTTTTCCATCAGTGGTCATATTCTTACCAAATAAATGTTTCCTCTATGGACAAGGGCTGTTACAATGTTTTTTAAATAATAGGATTATCGAATTTAGGGCTTCACTTGCTCAGAGGGCAAGTGTGAAATCTCCAGGCTGCCTCCAAGCCTGTTGAAGTTCCTCCTGAAAGAAAATATCATTTGCCTGGCTTTGCGAGGAGCTGAGGTTTGAAACCTGACACCCATTTGTCCCTTGCCTCATTAGGTCACCACGCTGGAAAGGCTGCTTCCCCCTCATTAAGGAAAAGCTGGCTCCATTTATTTTGGCTCCAGCCGACCTAACAGTGTCTTTAATTCAGCAATGGTCTGTTTTCCTTGGAGGCTGGAGAGGTTTTGGACCAAGCTTGAATTCTTGTGGGAAGTTCCAAAATGGAAGTCAGATGACTTCAGCCAGCAGTGGTGGAAGCAGGAAAGTGGGGCGGGCCTTTGGAAAGTGGATTTTGAATACTGGAGGTTATTCATAAGATGCCTGACTGGATAGAGCCTAACCGTTTGAAGGTGATGTGGACAAACCATTTTATTAGTCTGTTCAAACTGATACCTGTTTTTTTTATTGTTTCCACCTAGAGTAGAAAACAGTTTCAACATGATTGTCGGAGGCAAGAAGGGATTGAAAAGATGCTTAACCGTACGCAGATGCAAGACAAGCCCCTTCTGGGGGAGACCTGTGACGGTCACTCTTGTTGTTCAATCGCTCAGTCGTGTCTGACTCTTTGCAGCCCCATGGACTGCAGCACGCCAGGCCTCCCTGTCCTTCACTATCTCCCAGAGTTTGTTCAAACTCATGTCCGTTGGGTTGATGATGCCATCCAATCATCTCGTCCTCTGTTGCCCCCTTCTCCTCCTACCTTCCATCTTTCTCAGCGTCGGGGTCTTTTNAAAGAGGAGTTCCATGCCAAAAGGGGACCGAGCTCCGGCTGGAAACAGACTGCCCATCTACAGAGGGAGGTCATCCATTCCAGCAGAGAGCTCTCCAGCCATGGGAAACACCATCTCAATCTCCATGGCTTGTCCACTGGTAACAGATGGCGTCACTAGGGCTTGACCTAAGGAAGAGTGAAAGTGAGGAGCTAAAGGAAGCTTTCTTCCTCTCTTTAGAGGAACTGAATGGGAAGAGGGGGAATTGTAAAGGACTGACAGGAGACGCCTGGGTCCAGCACTGGCATCAACAGTCTGACACCCAAATGTGGGTGCACAGCACTGAATCCAGCTCAGACCCTAGAAGGCAGCAGCCTCTCCGTCCTCCACGCCCAGCCCAAGAAGGCTGTCCCCGGAGACGAAATGACGGGAGTGACATCAGCAGAGAAGGCAGGCTCAGCTGCCAGCTGCTTTTCTCACTGGGGAGAAGCCTGGAAAGTGGCTGAGTGTCCATTTCCCAAAGGACTGAGCCAGATCTAAGGGCTCAGGGCAGCTCAGGGAACTGCTTTCTCTAATGTAGGATCTGCAGTCTTGTTCGTGCTCACTCCCTCCTCAGCAGAACATAACACACGTTCCTTTGTCAAGTCAGCACAGGCTCCATCCTCGGAGCCTCCCTGAGGGGCTCTCCCCACCCCCAGAGCTCCTGGCTCCCAGTCAAGCAGATGCCTCTGCGCCAACTCTTTTTCCACCCCCACCTCCCCAAGTATGCCATTCCCTCTCGTGGGATAAATTTAGCTCTGAATGAATGAGAGAGGAGGGCACAGTCATGTAAACATGGACCAGGTAGCTTTCCAATCTAAGTGTGACACACACACAGATGGCAGAAAAGATTCAAGTATTTCTGGTTCCTTCGTTCTGCTGCTTCCACCACTTGCTCAGACCCTTTGTGGTATTCCCTGCATTCCGCAAAGCTAATTAAACATGTAGATCAGGATGTGAACCATTTGACTGGATAAAGCAGAACTCACTTGAGTGATTGAGGAACATTAAGGAGTCAAAGAGAGCCTTGGGTTGCATTGGACATTTTCATTTACTGAGTTGATGGTCCTAGAAACTCATCAGACACTTGGAAGCTTCTTTTGTCTTATCTGTTAGCCGAGTCTTCTCTCCTGGTGGGCCGAGCCTGTGGCTGCTAGAGAATGTTGGAGTCTTAAAGACATCACCTCGCCCCCGCTGCTGCCACCCCACTGACCAGTCCTTACCTCTCTGAGTTCCTGACTTCCAAGGCATTGCTTTGACTGTTGTGCTTGCCCCTCTGAGAGCATTTCTAGTTCTTAAGGCATGTTCTCATTCATGACTTCCTTTCATCCCTATAAGAACCTTGTGTGGTAGTTAGCTATCTCTTCCCCAATGTACAGATAGAAAACTTCAGCTCAGAGCAGTTAAGTGACTCTTCTGAGGTCACATAGTAAGTGGGGGAGTTAGGATTAGGACCTAGTGTTGAGATTTTGTCCAGGTGCTCTTCCCATTCTGCCTTGAGCTGTTTTGAAGAAAGGCTGGCTGTCCATGATGCCCCGGCTGGAAGGGTTATACTGGGTAAGGAGCAATTTTTTGTTGTTGTTGAGGTATAGTTGATTTACAATGCTGTGTAAATTTCTGGAGTGATTCAGTTATATGTATGCATGTGTACATGCATGTATATAAATGTACTTTTTCAGATTATTTTACATTATAGGTTATTGAATGATATTGAATATCTTAAAGCTTCCTGTATAAGGGCCTATACAGTAGGACCTTGTTGTTAATCTGCTTTATATATAGTAGTTTGTATCTGCTAATCCCAAACTCCTAATGTATCCCCCTTCTTTTTCCCTTTGGTGATTATAAATTTTTTCTTTGTGAGTCTGTTTCTGTTTCATAAATATATTCATTTCTATCATTTTTTTGATTCCACATATTAGTGATATCATATGATATTTGACATTTTTCTTCCTCTTTCTGACTTACTTCACTTAGTATGATAATCTCTAGGTCTATCCATGTTGCTGCAAATGACATTATTTCATTCTTTTTTATGGCTGAGTAATATTCTATTGTGGGCTTCCCAGGTGGCTCAGGGGTAAAGAATCCACCTTCCAATGCAGGAGATGTGGGTTCAATCTCTGGATTGGGAAGATCCCCTGGAGAAGAAAATGGCAACCCACTCCAGTAATCTTGCCTGGGAAGTCTGACTCTTTTGTGACCCCGTGGACTGCAGACCCACCAGGCTCCTCTGTCCAAAGAGCAACAACATTCTGCTGTATGTAGATGTGTGTATCTGTATCTGTGTGTGTGTATCTGTGTGTATCTGTGTGTGTGTGTGTATATATATGTGCCACATCTTTATCCATTCATCTGTCAATGTATATCTTAGGTTGTTTCCATATCTTGGCTATTGTGAATAATGCTGCTATGAACATTGAGGAAGGCGTGTATCTTTTCAAATTAGAGTTTTCTCCAGATATATGCCCAGGAGTGGGATTGCCGGATCATATAGTAACTCTAATTTTAGTTTTTTTTAAGGAACCTCCATACTGTTTTCCATAGTGGCTATGCAAATTGACATTCCCACTTACAGTGTAGGAGGGTTCCCTCTTCTCCATGCCCTCAGGAAGGAGCAGTTTTTGAGACTTTCTGGCTATTACCTCTCGGTGAGAACAGCTCTAAGGAGGCCAAACCCAAGTTGGACCCATTTTGCCAGCATGTGGAGGGTGGGCAATGGCAGGGGGCGGGCGGCATGCAGGATTGAATCGCTGGACATTCCAAAGGGCATCAGAGGGGCTCAGCATACCTAAGTGGTAGGAGCTGAAGCTCGGCTCTCCCAATTTCATTATTCATTCCCCAAACAGGAGGGCACACAGGATTTAACTGATAGAGCGCTGTCCCTGCACAGACAACCCCCTAGAAAATCTCTCTCTCGTCAGCAGTGCTGACTTGCAGGATGAGTACGGTGTGATCACATCACGGTTAACAATGAAAGCGTCGATGGCCACACTGCAAAACAGGATTCGAAGCTGACGGGGCACTTCGTGGTCATTGTTCTAAGGCAAACTAGACTGGCCCCTAAGCTCTCTGAGAAGCCCGTGACCTGATTGTGTCCACTGGCATCAGACAGCCAGATGGGCCTTCCCAAAGAGTTTTCCACTTTGTAGCTAATTCACTCCCAAACCTTGAATCACTTCCACCAAGGAGCACCTCTATAATGTGGGCATGTCCCATGGGCGGCGGAGCCTGGTAGGCTACAGTCCATGGGGTGGCAAAGAATCGGATACAGCTGAGCAACTTCACTTTCACTTTTTACTTTCATGCATTGGAGAAGGAAATGGCAACCCACTCCAGTACTCTTGCCAGGAGAGTCCCAGGGATGGGGGAGCCTGGTTGGCTTCCATCTATGGGATCCCACAGAGTTGGACACGACTGAAGCGACTTAGCAGCAGCAGCAGCAGCTTTCTTCCTAAACACTCCACTCCCTAAACACTTAAGCTTTCCTTTCCATCTTTTTCCTTGGACTTAATCCGTGTCCTCTTAAGTATTCCCTTGTCATTCCTTCTTATTTATAATTATTACATTGACTCACTCCAAAAGATAAGGCTGTAGGTGTCTATGAGTCGTTAAAGGAGAGCCTGGTAATGAGATTTCTAGGCAATAAATGACACAGAGCAGAATCCTTCCTCTTAAAAGATGAAAGAGAAGTACCTATTCATGTGGGGGACTTAAAGACTTGATAGTTCACCCCTTTTCTTAAAAGAAAAGCCTACATTGTAAAAACAAAAACAAACCAAGCTAACATAAAAGGGTAGATACAATCAAGTCACTTACTTGATGTGGTCTGTGATGGCGTTAATGAAGTGGCAGTTGGGTTGAATAATTAGGACCTGCCGTCACTGGAGTACCAACTGTGGTCAGTCTCGTGAATTTTCAATCTATCTTGATTCCCTGCAATATCCCTATGAGGTTAGAGTTGTTATCCTCCATTACAGATGAGGATATTGAGCTAAGGGAATTCAGTTTCTGCCACTGGTCAGTCCAAGTACTGGGATTCTAACTTGTCTTTATAGCTCATGCCTTTTCTCTGTGTCCTACCCACCTCCTAATCCCACTTTTCAAAATGTTTATCAACATCTGAATGTCCCAGCAAGGTGAAGGTGGGATGACCCCTAACCATCCAGATCTTGTTCCTCTATGCTCTCCTTATAGCCCCTGGTTTCTTCCAGAAATTCACAGTGTTGATCAGCTGACATTGCCAAGGCTCATGCTGCCATTCATGGGGTCGCAAAGAGCTGGACATGACTTAGTGACTGAACGACAACAATTGTCAAGACTAGCCCAGAGAAAAGGAAGCCATCAAATGGAAGTTCTACTGTTCATTTCTGGATGGATTTCCAGTTGCTCATTGTGATTCTTCTCTGTAGAGAACTTCAACAGTCTATGCTTTAAGTGACATCCAGCCTAGTTTATTTCCCACACTGGAGCCCTGTTTTCTAACTTCTTTCTCTTTCTTGCACCATGGGGACTCTCTCTATGGATCTGTCATTTGAATCCCATTGAGAAAAACATCACATACTTGAAATCCCATCAACTTCCCCAAATTGTTCACAACCACAGGAGCCAAAAGGGCTCTCAGCACCATTCCCCTCCTTTTGATTCTGTGCAGCCATATGTTTTGAATGACCATGTATTCTCACAGATCTTAGGCAAAAGATAGCTGATACAAATACAAGTTTGTTGGACCACCTGGCATTCCTTTGAAAATTACTTTTGTCAAAGGAAAGCTTCAGGTTACTCCGAAATTTCACACTCTTAGCTTCTCTTCAGCAAAACTTTAACCCATTCAGTGGGTCTTGGCAAGTCATTTCCCTCTCAGTTTTCAGAACTCCTGTTTTCCCCACAGAGAATAGGCTGTGATCATCTGTGGTTCCCAAAGGACTCATGCCCTAGAATAGATTCTGCAATTTTTATTACCAAAGCATCTATTTTGCAAATCGAGCATTCTGTGTTCTCTCCATACAATGCTTTGCATACAGCATCTATCAGAAAAACCATTAAACAATACGGGTAGTGCTTATGCAATGTGGTTTAATGTCCCAGCAAGAACCAGTGATTTGTTACACACATTATGCACCCATTGTAATAGATCTTTTGAGATTTCAAATGTGTGGAGGGCAAAAAGTCACCCATATGAGCACTAGACTAGGAATTCTTTGTAATACCAAGCCATTGCCTCATGTCTAGTATAGAGTGACTACACAATAAAAGTTTATGAAAGAAGTGGTACAACTTGGGTTATAAATGTCTGTGTTTATAATGGTTTTGATGATTTTAAAATGCTAAAATTTAGAGACTTGAGGGGATACGTGCTGGAAGAGGAGAAAATGTTTTTTCCCTCTACTCTTCACATGTCTTCCTGTTCCACTTAGAGTTCTTAGTCGCAAGCAACAGAAACTGATTTGAGTTGCTAGGAGCAGAGAAGACATGAATTGAAAGTGTATTTATCATGTAGTTCGAAGAATAGCTGGGAAGATGAGAAGAGGCTTGAGCAATGGGCAGGACCAAAGATGAGCAGAAGCCTGAGAGAATTCTCTAATGCTGTGTCTTCAAGGCCCTTGGCCAGTGCACGAACCTCATGACCTGGATTGCATGCCATGTCATAACTTCCAGGGACCTGGGAAGCAAGAGCCTGGCATTTCCCAGCATCTGTGTTGGGAACTGGCTCTGACTCTCTCTATGGCTTGTGATATGGGAATTCCCCTAAAGATGGAAAGGGCTTCACAAATTGGGCAGCCAAAAAATATGGAAGAGTCTGCTACATTTCCACCTGGACATGTCCCCAGGGTTGAGCATTCTGAATTTCTTCTCCCCTTTGACTTTTTGCCATAGCTGCTTTGACAGTCCTCAACACTTAGGGAACATGACCACTGCATATCTTCGGTCCCAGGCAGTTGAAAGCCACTGAGGAAGTAGACACAATTGGTCAAAGAGTCTTCTATCTATTCCTAGAAAACCCAATTAGTACAATGGTTCATCCCTAACTCCTACCTCACCCCATAGATATTTAATTCTATACATGTATCCAGAGAAATGTGACCCAGGAGATTCTGAGTCATACTTCTGATTAAGAATCATGTCTTAATTTCCCCCATATCTCACAGTTTCTTTACAAACCATTTCTATTTCTCCCACTTATCTCAACCAAAGACACTTCCATCAGCTGAGGAAACTAGGCTTCTGATATATGCTCACTCAACTTCTCTCTCCTTCAACTAAAATGTCTTCACCTTTACTCATTCCATCTTTTGTCCTCTTTCATTTTCCCTTCTTTCCAAGGCTAACCTGGCACCAGGGCTTGTTTGAATGCCCTCTGATCTAATTTGAGAACGAACACTTATCTTCCCTTTGGACTATGTCTTTGGTCTCACTTCCCTGATGCCTAATTCCCTTTGATTCTGAAACATTCAAGTCTCACCTCATCTAACAACCTCTAATTTGCCTTTGCTGCCCATAGACCACCTCCAGTTCTCCCCAACACCCTCATCTTCCATATCCAAAGATCTTAAAGGAGTGTTTTGTACTCAAGGATGCTCCTTTCGCACCTCTCATTCATTCTCAACTCTCTGTCACTGCTACAGGCTCACCCTGTACACAACCACAGCTCTTTCCATGTCACCCATGGTTTCCTGGCTCCCCAGGGCTCTTCTTAGTCTGCATCATTTTTTTTTAAACCTCCCCAAACCATCTGACCCTGTTGAGAAACCATTTTTTCCCGTTGTGATTTTTCGTGGAAACACCCATCTTGATTTTTGCTTCTCATCTTCAGATGACACTTCCTCAGCCTCCTTTGCTGGGCTTTCTCTTCTTGTGTTTGTTCTTTTTCTCACTCTGGCCTTTCACATTTCTTGAGCTAGAACCACAACACAGATGACAGCCAGATGCATGCTCCCAATCCCGATTCTTCTATCTTGAGATGCAAAGCTTTCAAACTGGTCACTTCCCAAAGGTAAGGGCTTAGGCATCTCACCTTCCATCATGCCTTTAAAAAATTTATCATAGCAAAATATACATAACATAAAACTGATCATTTAAGAGTACAGTTCAGTGACACTAGGTCCATTCACATCATTGTGTTCTTCGAATTCCTTTTTTAATATCTGTATCACTGGAGGGGAAAGGACCACTACTCACCACTGAGGCTTGCCTCCCCTTCATATGACTGGCTGAGCCTGGTGGTTATGAATGTGGGCTCTGGAGGGTCTGAGCTGAACTAAAATCCCAGCTCCATGACTCTGACTGAGTCCTTCAACCTCTCTGGTCTCAGTTAGCTCATCTTGCTATTCTCTGCTCTAACTGGGTACACAGTCACTCTGCTGAAGTAATAACAGCTTTGTTTATCTGTGAGCAAACATCCTCAAAAGACTTGTCCTCTGGAGCTGGTGCTGGAAATAAAGAGAAAATGCAGCGTTTGAAGAAAGTGATGGGTCTTAGCCAGAAAGAAGAATATATATATTCTGGATACTGGAGAGGATGTCAAATCTGGTGTTGGCTTGGATTTATGACCCAAACAGCTCCACCGATGCCTGTTATGAAAAGAAAGGGAAAACAATCAATCAGTTAGTTAAACTGTTTCAGTCTTTGGGCAGAGTAGTAATTGCTCTTCAAGTGACAGGTGAAACCTCCCTGAACGTTGAAAAGGTGATTTAGTAGAAATTGTAAGAATTTTCCCAGGAAAGAGGTAATTTAGAGAAATTTGATGTGCATAACTTTAAAAATGCCTTAAGTCTTGCATTTATCGGATCAAGCACCTGAATAGGTCACATTGGTTTCTCCCCAACCCTACCCCCCTCATGTTTATTTCATTTTATGGAGGAAAGTTTGCTTTTGAATGTTGGAAATTCTAGCAGCCTCCTCCTGGATGCTAAGAGGTATTTTGTTTGTTTTTACCTTTTATTTCCTTTTAGACTGGATCTTCTCCATCTCTCATATCCAGCCCAGGGCCTGGCATAAAGGATGCACTTTAGTATTATCTCCTGTTTTAGTAAACTCAACATGAAAGTTTATCAGCTATGTCTGACTCTTTGTGACCCAGTGGACTATACAGTCCGTGGAATTCTCCAGGCCAGAATACTGGAGTGGGTAGCCGTTGCCTTCTCCAGGGGATCTTCCCAATCCAAGGGTTGAACCCAGGTCTCCCATTTTAGTAAAGAAGAGGTAAAATATTTTAGTGACCAGATCCTGCTTTTCCTTTCAGAGACTGAATATAGAAGCAACAATGCTCTGTGTTTCAGCCCAGAACATTGCAGGATAATGTTAAGAACTGATTGCCTTTTACAAAGCACCTTTATATTCTTTATCTCATTCAGCACTTCCCTTTTCAGATGAGGAAACTGAGGTTCAGAGTGGTTAAGTGACTTGCCCACGGCTTTACAGCTATTAAGTGGTCAAACCTGGCCAAGGAAGCACCTATAACTACAAAATCTGCACCTACAGACTCGTGGTTGTCTTTCTAACCCACATTTGACCCCACAGAGGGAAGGCCTATGTTCAGCTGCACGCTGTCCTTGGCCAACTTGACCACTGTGGATCCTGCCATCTAAGGCATGTGGGCAAGGCAGCCCTTCCCAGTGAGAAATGACCCCATGTCGAGTTCAGGCTTTTGGCACGAGTCAGAAGGCAGGACGCGCTGGGGCCCGGCTTTCTACCTGAGGCCCTTGGGCTGGCGTCTGCAGGTCCCCAGTTAGCACGTGTCCACCTGGGCGCACCAACCCTGCGTCCTAGCGGCTCCCTT
>SJYQ01094529.1:0-12358 GCA_006410935.1 Redunca redunca
AGCTTCATCCTCCCCACCAGCCGTCAGAGATTCTCGGACCTCCACACCCTCTTTTGGGCTTCTGCGTGTCCTTCATATTGAAGGAAGTTAGGGTATAAGCAAAGCTCAGAGGCGTGGATCCAAAATTCTCACTTTGGACCACATGTTCCAATCTCATGGGCTGTGGTTCTTAACCCTCAGTGAATGTCAGAAATTGCCAGTGGGTCTTGTGCAAAAACACTTTCTCATCCAACAGTTGTGGGTGAGGCCTGAGAGTCTGAGTTTCTCACAAGCTACAGGTGTTGCCCATGCTGCCTAAGGTGTGCATATTACACAAGGAGTATCAATGGAAATAGTGTCAGATTTTATTTTGGGGGGCTCAAAATCACTGCAGATGGTGACTGCAGCCTTGAAATTCAAATAACCTTACTCGCTGGAAGAAAAGTTATGACCTACCTAGATAGCATAGTCAAAAGCAGAGACTCTACTTTGCCGACTAAGGTCAGACTAGTCACGGATTTCATTTTTTCTGTGGTCATATATGGATGTGAGACTTAGACAGTGAAGAAGGCAGAGTGCCAAAGAATTGATGCTTTTCAACTATGGGGTTGGAGAAGACTCTGGAGAGTCCCTTGGACTGCTGGGAGATCCAACCAGTCCATTCTGAAGGTGATCGACCCTGGGATTTCTTTGGAAGGAATGATGCTAAAGCTGTAACGCCAGTATTTTGGCCACCTCATGTGAATTGTTGACTCATTGGAAAAGACTCTGATAATGAAATGGATTGGGAGAGGCAGGAGATGCGGACAACAGAGGATGAGATGGCTGGATGGTATCACTGACTCGATGGACGTGAGTCTGACTGAACTCCGGGAGTTGGTGCGGGACAGGGAGGCCTGGCATGCTGTGATTCATGGGGTGGCACAGAGTTGATCACAACTGAGCGACTGAACTGAACTGAACAGAAGTGACCTGGACTAAACTGAACTGAACTGAACTAGACAGCTTTGAAAAGAACTGATGTTTTCGTTGATTCTGTAGTCTTACTCCATACACACAGAATCCGTGTTTCTAAGAATAGAACAGGGAGTCAATGTGATTAAAGGTCACAGATATGTCTAAGGAGCAGGTATGCTTCCAATGTGTAACCAGGTAATCACCTGATGATCAACACTCTTTTGGACTTCACTGTGTCCTGCAAAATCCAAGAACTGAGGGAACTTTCCCAAAGATCCAGTATCTAAAACTCTCCACTCCCAGTGCAGGGGCTGGGCTTCTGTCTGTGGTCAGGGAGCTGGATTCCACGTGATCCCAGGAAGACTGAAAACCCCACCACCAAAACTAACATCTGGTGCCATCAAATAAATTAATTCTTAAAAAAATTATCTGTAGAATTCCTAACCCCCAACACTGTGCAATATAAATTTATTTGTAGGTTATACCTTTAATGAGGCAATTAAGTTAAAACAAGGTCACTAGGGTGGGCTCTCGTGCAGTCTGCTGGTTCTCTATACCAAAAGAGAGAGGGAAATTCCCTGGAAGGCCAGTGGATAGGGTTGAGATATTTCATTGCAATGGGACCACGTTCAATCCCTGCTCTGGAAAGTAGGACACAGAAGAAAAGCACCACGCCCAGAAGAGTGGAAAAAAAAAAAAAAAATGTAGAAATTAGGACACAGAAGACACCAAGGATGCATGGACACAAAGGGAGGGGAGGACACGAGAATGCAGCTCTCTGCATATCAGCGAAAGAGATTTCCCAAGACACCAACACCCTTGATCCTGGACTTCTAGCCTCCAGAATTGGGAAACAACAATTTCCTGTAATTTAAGACTCGGGCATTTCTGATGGTCACCTTAGTACATTAATGTGTTCTTTAGATTAGGAGTCCCTAGAGACGGCTCACCTCAAGCACAAGTAGTGGCTATGCAGGTAATGACTCAGCTCCCAAACATCAACACAGCTGACTCCCAAACATCAACAAACGCCCACCCCCTCAGATTTCCCAGGACACAGCCTGCCTCTGTGGACCCCTTCTTGCAGACCACAGCTGCTAAAGGTCCCCATCCAACTCTCTTTCTGGACCCAACTTTTTTTACTTTTACTGTGAGGGACAGAACCTTGAGAACAGAGTGAGTCCTCTGCTCAAACCATGCTGGATGTGAAGGTCAGGATGTGTTTTGTTGGGGAAAATAAAAGGAAGAAAACCCACAGCTGTCTGGCAGAACTTATCACCAGGTGTACAGAAAAGCCTTCCCCTGTTAGGTTAGGTAGGAGCAGAGGGCCTGAGTTCAACCCCTTCTCCGGGAAGGCTTCCAAGAAGGACAGCATCCTTTCTGTCAATGGGTTGAGGGCAGATGAATTTATTGGAAAGCATTAGGGTCTGTATGAGGAAAGGAAAGTGAGTGGGGAAGGGATATGATATCCTTCAGTTCTCTGTACCTCCAGAAGTTTCTATGATATAGGCCATGGTCCCAGGGCTCCCAGAGGTCAGGGAGAGAGGAATGATTGGTGATTTCATCAAAGCCTGACCCATAGAAGGCTGCCTCTCAGTAGCCAATGTCAGAATTCGGGGCCCTTTGCCAGGCTCAAGAAATGACTTCCTGGGAACTCTCTGGTAGTCCTAGAGTGGTTAAGACTCTGCACTTTCACTGCTGAGGGTGTGGAATCAATCCTTAGTTGTGGAACTAATATCCTGCAAGCTGCGTTTACTAGGCAACAGTAGAAACACAAAGAGAAAGAAATGTCCTGTCCCCACCTTTCCTTCCCGTGGACAATCCCAAGGGCATCTCCAGTCCAGGTCCATTCCCGGGGGCAAGGAGGAAGCTCCCTGGGGTTTGTGGCCGTGGAGTGACATGGCGTCAGCCTGAGTGTCCTTCAACAGGGCTGGGCATCTCACACCGACTGAGAACCTGGTACCAGGTGGAGGTCAGGCCCTCGAGACACAGGCTGGTGTCTACTGACCTACAGATCAGAGCTCTGTGAGAAGTGGACTCTGCAGTGTGGCCAGAAGGAACAGCTTTCAAGGGACCACTATCCAGGTGGCTAGCCTCTACGCACTTTCCCCGTCTCTAGGGGAGAACTTGGCTCCTCCATTGTTCTCACAAACCGATTCTTCTACTCTCCTTGGAACAGCTTTATCTCAAGAGATTGTTGTTGTTCATTAGCCTAGTAGTATCTGCAACCCGTGGGGCGCAGCACCCCAGGACTCCCTGTCCCTCACCATCTCGTGAAGTTTGCCCCATTGGTGATGCCACCTGCCATCTCATTCTCTCTCACCCTCTTCTCCCTCTGCCCTCAATCTTGCCAAGCATCAGGGACTTTTCCAGTGAGGCAGCGGCTCACATCTCATTACCAATATAGAGGACCTTCAGCTTCAACATCAGACCTTCTAACATGTAATCAGGGTTGATCTCCCGTAAGATTGACTGCTTTGCTCTCCTTGTTGCCCAAAGGACTTTCAGGAGTCTTCACCACCTTCACAACTCGCAGGCAACCGTTCGTTGGTGCTTTGCCTTCTTTGTGGTCCAGCTCTCACAACTGTACATGACCGCTTAGACAACCACAGCCTTCATTATACAGTCCTTTGTTGGCAGAGTAACGTCTCTGCTTTCAACACACTGTCTAGGTTTCTCAGAGCTTTCCTGCCAAGAAGCAACAGTCTTTGGATTTCATGGTTGCAATCGCTAATGCGGTGATTCCACAGCCCAAGAAGAGGAAGCCTGTCAGTACTTCCACCTTTCCCCCTTCCATTTGCCATGGAGTAATAGGGATAGACGCCACCATCTGAGTGTTTTAAGCCTGCTCTTTCACTTTCCTCCTTCATCCTACCTAATCAATGCAGAGCGTCTAGCTTCCTGCTGCTTCTGCTCTCAGTTCTAATTTTCGGAGTCAGAAATCATAAAAGAAGGGTATTTCAGCTTAAATGCAAAGGTGAGACATAGAGGGACCAAAACATAAGGGACCATGGCACACTGGTAACTCAATCAATGACGACTTGCACTGCCTCCTCACCCACAGGATTAATGATTAAGTGAAAGTGTTAGTTAGCTCTGACTCTTTGTGACTCCATGTAGTGTAACACAACAGGCGCCTCTATGGAATTCTCCAAGAAAGAATAGTGGAGGGTGTAGCCACTGCCTTCTCCAGGGGATCTTCCTGCTTCAGGGACTAAGCTTGTCTTTCCTGCTCTGCAAGTTGGATTTCATATTATCTGAGCCACCAGGAAAGCTCAAATCAAAATGATGCTACTTTCCAGTACATTTCTAGAACAAAACCTTGCTGGTCCGTGCTGGTCCATGCAGGTCCCAGCTCCTTCGGTCACAAAAAGGGGTCTATTTGTAGCGTGCCCCTCGAAGGGCTGCTGCAATTTTGTTTAGTTGCTAAATCTTGTCTGACTCTTAGAACACTTGGTCTCAGCAAAGAGCTCTAGTGAGCAAACAGAATTAGTTAAAAGCCTTAGTGATGCCAGGTTGGCACAGAACCAGGATTTTGAGGAAATTTTCTCTTTACCATGTGGCTGAAGGGAAAAACTTAAGGATTAAGGTGTGTTTTGTTTTGTTTAGTTTAAGTTACAGATGAATGACACCAAGGAGAAAACGGCCCCGTTGCACTCAACACTGAAAAACTGAACACAGAAGTGTTATTTTTGGACAATTGGGAATAGATTTCCATCAGCCTTTGAATAAATAGCTGAGTGTGAAAGTTTTTATTAGTGAAAAAACAGAATAAAACCTGTGGGGATATTACTGATATAAAAGCACATGTGGACAATGGATTCTGGGCTGCTTGGTTGTCCCTTCGAACCTGGAGGCTTCCCTGGCTGGTCAGATGGTAAAGAATCTGCCTGCAATGGAGGAGACCCCAGTGCAATCCCTGACTTGGAAAGATTTCCTGGGAAAGTGAACGGCTACCCACTGCAGTATGCTAACCTGTAGAATTCTTTGGGCAGAGAAGCCTGGCAGGCAACAGTCCATGGAGCCCAAAGAGTCATATCTGGCTGAGCAGTGGGAAAGTGGGCATGGGCCTGAGGGTCCCAGAGGCTCCAGGTGGTCTGCAGGTGAATATCCCCCAGGCCTCCGAGACTGATGTTGCAGAGTGAACCCGTCTTGGCACCGCCCTGGGTCCGAGATGGAGGCATTGCATCTGCTGAATCCACTGGGGGAAAGTACTCCATTCGAGGGTCCGGTTGTGGTGAGCAGTGAGGGCCCCTCAGAAGAAGGTTCCCTCCAGTGGTGTTCACTCCTGGACACTTAGTTTATTCCAGGGACCCGAGGACACCCCTTGTAAATGATGACAGGTTGAACAGCCTCAGAAATCACTGAGGAGGAGGATGCCCTGGAAATGAGAACCAGAGTGAGTGGTCACTGGTGCCCTGACCTCCTTAGGTCGATCCTTGGCTATCAGAGAGCATCGAGGCCCCACTCATGTTCAGGCCCTTCTATTTAACCATAACAGGAGAGTCATGTGTTTCTAGGGGAGAATCACCATCACAGATCACAGAGGACAGCCAATGACTGGTACTGAAGGTCCCTTTATTTGGAAGAGTCCAACACGGGTAATGACACCATCAACGTCCCAAGCCCAAAACTCCCCCTCCAAACGTCAGAGTCACATTTCTAACTGTGTAGGAACACATCTCTCCAAAACTCCCACCAGCCCCTCCTCTGGCCGATGCTAAATCACCTTTCCTTTTCCCGAATGCCCTGAACAATTGTCTGAAACTGTGATTTGTGTTCCTTCTAGATTCACTTAGTTGTGAGTGGCAGTGTCCCACGGCTGGGGCCAAAGCCTGCAACCCGTGAGCTGTGCTAGGCAGGCATGTAGTAGGGGGACAGGAAGGGCTCGGTGTCATAGAACATTTGGTCCCCACAGTGTGGACAGATGTTGGTGCTTAACCAGACCATGCTGCGCCACCCAGGCTTGCATAGCAGTTGCTTGAGCCGGGTGTGCTGCTGAAACCAGGAGGCTCAGTTGCAGGGTGTCACGCATATCCTCATGGCTCTCTTGGGGTGCAGGGTACAGCACGTGGTTCAGGTTGCTAAGCCCCACGGTGTGGTGCAGCAGGCTCGCCAGCATGGCCATGGAGCTGGGTTTGGCACAGAAGCTGAATGTGGTGAGCTGGGAGCAGCGGCTCAGGGCGGACAGGAGGGCACTGAACTGGGAGTCCACGAGGCCACACTCGCCCAGGTCCTGCATGGTGGCCGAGGTCCTTTTAACCAAGACCTGCAGGCGCTCCAAACTGAGGCTACTCAGGTTGGCCCCGCCAAGGCCAGGTCCTTCAGCAGGCTGACACTCAAGCACTGCGACAGGTATATCACGTCTCACTCTGAAATCCAGCAGTTGGTGATTGACAGGGTCGCCCGAGGGGTGTTTAGGAACCTGGGCAGAGACACGGCAGTCTGTCCCAGGGGCAGAGATTGTAACTGGACGGATGTCTGTAGAAGAGGCCTAGGGACACACTGAGATGTGCAGAGGCCGATGGGCACAGGACCCCGCAATGGCTCTGCACTCCACACACCACATCTCCTCTGTCTTCAGGACCCGCCTTGGTCCCCACTTTCAGGGACATTGGAGTTGGGCACATGTGTCTTTTATCCCCTCTGCCCCTCAACCAGTCCTGTACACCTGAATGCCTGTTCCCATGTCCCCCCTCATCCTCCCGCCCTGGCTGCATCTTGCTCACACCCGCAGGCTCCACCAGTCTGCCCCGTCGACCTTACATGGGTTGGACCTCCTGAGCAAGCAGGACATCGAGGCCATTGAGTGGAGCCTTGAAGGTCTCCAGATGAGGCTGGTGGTCTTTCATCTGGGCCTTCATGGGAAGGGCCAAGCCTGCACCATCCCATTCAGGTCCTGGGTGTGCCTGCGGGCAAAGGCCACCATAAAAAGCAGCGGGAACAGCTCTAGGGGCAGCTCCTCCTGGGCTGCCATGGCCAAGGCCTCATGCCTCAGCAGGCTATGGTCGGCCAGCTCCAGGAGCCAGGGTGGGGCCTGGACGCCCTTCCTGGAGAACCTACTCTGGAGCGAGTCCTGGGGGGATGTCAGAGAACAAAGGACGCTGGGTTCTTCTCTGGCCAAGGATCCGAGGAAACCCTGTGGTCCCTCCAACCCTAGGGTACCCAAATCAGGGTCAGAGGCATCATCTGGCCTAGATTTACAGCGTTGGCCCCACGGGTACCTGGACAAACTTCTCTCCAGGCACCAACGAAGGACAAGTTGACCTCTTGCACTATCCCGTATCGACTGGCTGCTGCATTTAATCCCAGCCCTGGTGGCCCGTACATACCTAGGAGTCTGACAGCTGATCGCACTCTCTTCAGAGAAAGCTTCTGATTCTTATTAGAGGGCTGAATACAGGAATAGGGAGCTTAGCCAAACACAGTCTGTCTCTAAACTCCAAGCAATACCTCATGCAATGGGTGCTGGTATGTCACTTAATACAAAGATGTACCTTTCACTGTGTTTCTCTTCTTCAAGTGTTATTACCGTCAGTTCAATAGACAAAAGTACTCACATTCAGAACAATCCCACCACTATTTAAAATATTCTACAGATGTTATTTATTTTCTTTTTTGTATTCCATGGGATTAAAATACAGGTATTAGCTTTTAAAACAAAAAGAATCCCCAAAACCCTTTAAGCTAGTAAAACCACAAAGCTGTAAAATTAAATGAACTGTAATTACTGGTAAGAAACTAAAATGTAAGCTGTCTCCCAAAATTCCTCCAACTTAGATGTCTTTCATTAAATCAATTCCAGGAAGTTCCCTGGCTGTTCAGTGAGGAGGACTCTTTGATTTCAGTGCAGGGACACGAGTACTACCCCATTAGGGAACTAAAACCCTAGATGCTCACTCCAACCGACCCCATATTTTTTTTTTTTTAATTTTAAATGGCCTGTAAATGTGACGTAAATCAGAGAGGAAACCAACCTCTCTGCGATAAAGGTAAAACTTGGTGTAGAAGCAAAAGCAAAGTGTGTAATTGCCAACGTGATAGAAAGACAAAGGAAATTCTCCACAGGATCATGGCCTGCATGGCCTTTACATGAAGATCCCGGCGGCTACAGTTGTCAGAGCCTGAGGCTCCATCGTGGAGCATTGTGCTCAGGCCTGAGTCCCTCTTCGCCTTCCAGCATTCACTTTTCAGATTCTGGCTGAAATTTCCATTTCAGTGAAGTCTTACTACTAGATTTCCATCCAGCTAAGGCTGATGTTTCTTTTTTTCTTTTTTTGTTTTTCCTTTTTCACTCCATACAACTGATGGAATCCTATGTCTGTTCACCAAAGCAAAATGTAAAAGAAGAAAGCCAACCTGAAAGTACGTTGTTTGAATGAGTTTGGGTGACTTCAAAATCACCCAAACGTTCTCGTTCAGATAGATTTGTGAGGATGATGGTGTTCGCTTAGAAGAAAAAAAGAAACAGAGTAAGAATCCCGAGTATCACACTTGCATTTATCATTACCTCCGACAGCGAAACATGTGCCCGTTCACAGGGTGACAGAGGTGTGATGAAGGAATGGTGGGTCCTCCAGATTTTGAGGGTCCAGGCTTGCCTGGAACTGGTCAGGTCAAAATGACACGTAGGAGCTGGCCAGGACAACAGAGGCACCAGTCCTTTGTAATGAACCCAAGGAAACTACCTACGACAATTGTAATTTGTTTTGCAAATTCAAAGACTTTTCATAGGCTAAGATTGAGAAATTGCTAGCAGATGGAGTGACTCAAAAGGGACCAGCCCCGTCCTGGAAACCCAAGGAAAACCCTAGATCCACGTATATTATTATTATTGTTTCAAATAAAGGTATTCTCAACATGAGTGTGGAGGTAAAATTCTTTGTGAAGCCTCAGAAAGCTGAAAGGGACTGTGCCATGGCATTATTTAGTCAGGCCAACGGCCCATACAGAGTTGAGGGGTGTCACTCAGAGATCATTTCAATCATACAAGAAGGCTTCTACCAAGGTTCAGGGTGTTACCCTTCAGCTATCTCAGCAGAGAACCAAAACAGAGCAGGCCTTGTTATGAAGACATGTGTGATTGTGGCTTTAGAGTGGGGTGCTTAGCCGTGAACACCAGTAAGATTTTCAGGAGGCACACCACGTTTGTAAGATAACATAGTTAAGTTCAACTCAGACTGAAAGGACCAGCAATAGTACAAAAGAAGAGCTCTGGACTTCTCCCTTCTACAAGCAGGAAGCTGGCTAGGGAGACTGTTTCACTGTCACCATATACTACTCACCGTTCATGCAATGGCATCATGTCAGAGGGCAGAATTAAAAATTCAGAGAGTGAAGCCTAGGACGTTTCCAGGCCTTAATTCCTAATCAAAGGACTGCCCAAAAAAACCCATGGGATTTCAGAACTTCTACTGTAGACTCCCATAAAACCTCCCCTTTCTGGAACAGGAGTGTCTATGAAGGTTACCTATGCCTGACCAACCACTGTATGTTGGCTGTGAAATGGAGCAGATTAACTCAACTCTGGTTCACAGGTCCTCAGGTCTAGAGGAACTACACTTGTCTAATTTGAATGGATGTGTTGGAGAAGACTTGAGAGGCACTTAGACAGCAAGGAGCTCAAACCAGTCAATCCTAAGGGGAATGTGTCTTGCATATTCATTGGAAGGACTGATGCTGAAGCTGAAGCTCCAATACTTTGGCTATCTGATGGGAATAACTGAGTCAACGGAAAAGACAAGGAACCCGGAAAGGCTAAATGTAGGAGCAGGGGACAGCAAAGGATTGTTGTGATAGAATCAGAGCCAGGACTGGCTCAGCAAGTAAACTAGGCCTCAAGAAAATGCCTGAGTCATGGTTCCGGGACTTCAGGACGTTCTGACTCTGGCCAATCAGATAAGTCCTCACATACGCCTGGCCAGAGCCAATCAGATTAAGATATGAGGCTAAAAGAAAAAGGTTTGTACAGGCGTGTACTGCCCTGCTTCTAGAAAAAACGGCTGTCTCTATATAAGCAGCTGCGATCCAGAGACTGGGGCTCTTGTCAGATACTGCTACGTGGAATGTGACCTTATTCTAGCCACAGCGGGCATTAAAATCCCTTGGTTCTTTTCCATGGCTGTGGATTATGATTTCTCTCAGATTTGGGGACTCAGACTCTGGCATAACTAGTAAGACATCGTTGGATGGCGTCATCGACTCAATGGACTTGAGTTTGAGTAACCTCCTGGAGTTGATGGACAGGGAAGCCTCCAGGGCTGCACTCCATGGGGTCGCACAGAAGAGGACACAACTGACTGGTGAACACTTGACATAATGTATAAGTGCACCCTGACCCATATCTGGACCTGACTTAGATGACAGGGTCCTGAACACCAAGTTCATGCTCTAATGGAGAAACTATTTGAAAGCATTGGCAGGAAAATGCATTTTGGACTTACAAGTATGTAAACAATTTGTGGCCATGTGTGTACCACGTGGTTTCAAATTATGTCCACAAATCCTTTCCTTCTCCCTGTCACATGTGTGGTGGACTAAGTGGCTCATTTCTCATGTGAGAATGTTGTAGAAATGAACAATGAAGTGTCTGTGACTAGGTCATGCAAGGCACTGCAGCCTCCTGGCTCATCCTCTTGGATCACTCACTCTAGAAGCCAGCTTAGTCTTATCTTGAGAACACTCTGGTAGCCCAGTAAAGAGGCCCAGGCGAAAGAACTGAGGTTTTCTCCCAACAGCCAGCAAGGAAACTGCTTGCAACAGCTCTGTGAGTAAGCCATCTTGGGGGTAAATCCACCAGCCCACGTCAAGGCTTCCGATGATGACAATCTCATGCAACACTGAGCCAGAACACTCAGCTGAATTACTCCTGGACTCACAACTTTCGGCAGCAGGAGGAGATAATATTCTTTTAAGCTGTTACTTCGGGGTAATTTGTTATGCAGCACTAGTCCATTCATGTACTGCCAGCTTTGGACAATGTCTTTATTCAGGGCTGCCTGTCCAGTTGAGTGCAACCTAAGCCACAATCTGCTGCTTCACTTAAGAAGACATAGCTCACCCTTGACCTGACCACCCTCAGTAGCAGATCCAATACCTTCTCAGTTCAGTTCAGTCGCTCAGTCGTGTCCGACTCTTTGTGACCCCAAGAATCGCAGCACGCCAGGTCTCTCTGTCCATCACAAACTCCCGGAGATCACTCAGACTCACGTCCATCCAGTCAGTGATGCCGTCTAGTGGACTCATCCTCAGTTGTCTGCATATCCCTCTGTCCCCATTCCTTCCCAGAATCACGGTCTTTTCCAATGAGTCAACTCTTCATATCAGGTGGCCAAATGACTGGAGTTTCAGCTTTACCATCATTCCTTCCAAAGAAATCCCAGGGGTGACCTCCTGCAGAATGGATTGGCTGGGTCTCCTTGCATTTCAAGGGACTCTCAAGAGTCTTCTCCAACACCACAGTTCAAAGCATCAATGCTTCAGCGCTCAGCCTTCTTCCTAGTCCAACTCTCACATCCATACGTGACCACAGGAAAACCCATAGCCTTGTCTAGATGGACCTTAGTCGGCAAAGTAATGTCTCTGCTTTTCAAGATGCTATCGAGGTTGGTCATAACTCTTCACTCACCTGATTTTCTTATTGGCCTTTCCTAGCCTCAGCACCGATCCTCTCCGTGGAACCAGAATCCACACTCATCCTTATGGTCCTCTCAATGAGTTTCCGTCCACTGACGCCCACTCTGTTGTTGTTGTCCACTGCTTTTCGGTCTCCCAGGCTCTGTTTGCAACCCCATGGGCCCACCCTGTTCCTTAGCTATAAATACCAGCTGCATCNTGTTCCTTAGCTATAAATACCAGCTGCATCCCTGCTAGAGTCAGACATAAGCTCAATCTCTCTCCCATATAATGTAGTACTCTTAACTTGAATAAAGTTTGTCTTACCACCTGTCCTAAGTGCTTTGAATAATGTTTTAACATTTCCAAGTACTGTTCGTAAGGAGTATTCTCAAAGGAATAGAGTTTTTTACCACAACTCTTTATGCTATATTCATTTGAGGCAACACATTTCGAGAAATAACACATTTCATGGTTTTACCATACAAAAAGATGATATCTTTTCAAGTATATTTACATATCTTAAAAAATGTAATCTGAAAAGGATGTGTATATAGACATGTATATACACATGGATAGAGATACATACTTCATTGTATATACGTACATACCTTCAGAGCTCCAAGGAAAACTTAATTCTCAGTAAACTTTAAGTGAAAACATTCAGCAGGCAAATAGTGAAATCTTTGGATTTAAATTGCCAAAAATCAGAGAGAATGAAAGTTTGGTTTAAAAAAATGTATACATAAATGCATTTGGGATTCAGACAACATTTCTAAATACAGATAGGTCAAGCACTAAACCCTCT